>JAQLOL010000017.1:14333241-14353356 GCA_029783665.1 Naso thynnoides
CTGTAGTTGGTTTATTGCATCAGTCCGAACCTTCCTCCATTCAGTGTATCATGAGATATAAAGCAGACTGTAATGATGAACATATCCTCAATTTGTGTATTGGGAGCCCTAATAAAGGTGTAAAAGTGTTTTTATTTATTTATTTGTGTACATAGCACAATGAGTTCCTTTTGTTAAGCATCTTGACACGACACTACAAACGCTGAGATACCTTTTTGGTCGTTGATAGCCTTTGGTTGGTTAACTAGAAAATTTAATGAGAAGTTATTAAGAGTCATTTTTAAGACGTGAATGTATTTATTATAAGAATCTACTGATAATTTTCTAATCATTTAGTTTATAAAAGAATTACAGACCCCTATAATGAGATCTAAAATAGTCTGAAACCTTCAGGTATTTATTTGAGGGTCATTACTGACCAAAAGAAAAAATCCAATATAGGGATGTGAATCTTTCAGCATCTCACGATTCAAAATCGTCTCCTGATTCAGTATTAAAGGAGATTTAATTTCAGAATCAACATCAGTTTGTTTTTCAAGACAAGTGGCAGTTTATGGCATGTAGCAGAAAGTGTGGATAAAATTACAGTTTTTTGTTTTTTTTTACATATTAAACTGTAAACTGCTAAAATGTTAACACGCAAAGATAAACCTTTGACAAAAGGTCAAATTAATTTCTGTTTAACTGGCACAAATAAAAACTTTGACAAAGAAGCTTTAAGTTTTTAAATTCTCCGTAAATTCAGTAACAAGTTCAAGTATTAAGTTTATCAACCAACATTCATCTAAGATATTTATCATTTATATATTTATCAGCCGGCTGCTAAAAAAAAAGTTCTTAATGAATGATGTTTAGGATTTGTGTTCGATCTTGAATCTTACATGTAACATGTTGAGCACCAGCTGTGGTAGAATTGATCAAACTACAAATGACTGTTCAGAATGTGGTCAGACTGTTGGACTCGGGCGAAATGACGGCTCACAAACAGGAGAAACGTGCATTGTTCAGAGACACAGGTCCCATATGGTCTAGCGGTGAGGATTCCTGGTTTTCACCCAGGCGGCCCGGGTTCGACTCCCGGTGTGGGAACACATATATCTTGCAGTCGACATTTCTCGTGCTGCTACAAACTCTCCTACTTCATGAGCACCATGTGAACAGATATAAACCCTGTGTGCACAGTGGGGGGGCGGGACTACAAATCAATACAGCAATACTTTGAAAAAATTGAGTCTTAAGTTGCAATTACTGAATCCCTGGTGTCAAACTTAATTAAAATAACACAAAACTGTGAACTAATCACAGTTTTTAGCAGACTGACTGTGGAGTCTGCACATGCCGACTCTCATTCATACACATTAGGACCTGGTCGTGTTTTGCCTCAGATAACGGTTGGGGGACTCGGCCAGGATGGCTGCTGAATGGCAACCCTGCCTAGATGGACTTTGGTACTTTTAGAAAAAAGTAAATATTTAAATATTGATGAAATACTCTTCACAAGTGATATCACATCCCCCCAAAAACTGTTCATTCTTGGACAGTTACACTTAATTGTGTTGATGTATGCAAGATCCTCTCTCCCTAACAGTTCTAAATCTCGTTAGACATAAAATCAGCAGGAAGTACTTGAGATTATCTTGCCTCAAGTTTCTCTCTTGAATTTAAAAAATGCTGTCCCTGGTGGAAAAAAAAATAAAAATCTTAAGCCCCTAATTTTGGCCTGGAAAGCACATATAGCATGCAAAAATGAAAAGAACAGCCAAAACATGCAGATGGTTTAATCCCAGCCTCATAACATTGGATTTATTCCCCATTGAATTTAAGCCCTCGCTGCATTTGAAGATAAAACAGTCATTTGTCAAACGCCGCCAAAGAGAATTCTCATCAAAACAGAACACACAATGATCATTTCCTGCTGTCTGTCCGCTTATGTATGGTAGATTGATTAATTGATTATGTTACTGGCTACTTAATGAACAATGCAGATTACATTAAACGACCAAAATATCCACTTGGAGCACAGACTGTGTTTAAAACCGGAGCTCTAATCGAGTGGTAAGGAGATTTTTTTTTTTTTACAGCGCTGCTGAATTAGTAAAGTTAATGGGAGCAACATAGCATGAGCAGAATATTTAAGTGAGATTTGCATTTTGCATGATTTTGTCTCTTGCATTTGGAAAAACTATGTGAGAAGAATGTCTCATTTTTCTCTCAGTGGGTAAATTACCTCGAGGGCATTTTTTCTTTTGTTCTATCCAAGGGAACGAGCAGGAAAGACAGTTTAAACCTGCCATTTGGTCCTTGCAACAAACCTCGAGGGGCTTTCAAGGTTTAGCTTTACACTCTCACACAATACGGCGTTGATGCTTTCATTTGTGGGTGGAACATAAATCCAGTTCCTGATAATTAACCAGCACCCTCAGAGCAGACGCAGCGTTTTCACCAAGTATTACCTTCTAATTTTAGCGTGGAAGACAATGGGGAAATTCAGCAGGAGGACGTCAGTGAAAATTCAACCATCTGGACATTCTCGCATACTGGTGGGAGGGTGATGATTTATTTTCAGCAACCTCTCGAGCTGAATAAGAGACGCCTACTGCTCGAAAATCCGCAGAGGAACAGATATGAGAGCGGCTTTTGTGAGCAACAAATCCCAGAATTAAGAGCCATCTGAAAGGGAAACACAGTCCAGGCTCTAATTACTACTCAAAAGATGGGAGCATATATAGAGGTGTGCAGGCAAAAGTCCCAGACACAAAGACTATTATTATTAGAATTTTTTTAGCAGCCAAGCAGCCAATTAAAAGTTGTATTTCAACAGATTATTATTATTATTATTATTATTTAAGTCTTGCTCCTTCTTGATGTGTTTCAGCTGCACAATGGATGGATGCAAAAACATGACAGCTTCATTTAAATGCATGTTGATGTACAGAAAAAAACAAACAAACCCTACTTAATGTCACGATGCATCTCTGATTCACAGCTGCTCTTCTGCCTTACATCCACTAGATGGCAGTGTTACCTTTGGCCTTCAGTGTCAGCTGAAGCTGCACAAACATCCAGCATCATGTTCTCAGTTTTTAGAGGAATTTTTTAAAAAAGCAAACAAGACGCAGTGTTGAGTAACCTTGAAAAAAGGACGCCGCTTTTCATGCCATTAATCCAAGGTGCCTCTCAGCACACTTTGTGATCCTCACTCACCACTGTCACACACATGCACACACACACGCACACACACACACACACACACGTGTCAGATCGTAGCATCACAAACTTTGGACTTGATCCATCTAATTAACAGATTCGGATAACTGTCGGACAGCGGAGACTCTGAGGCATCCCAGGAAATGTCACAGCACTTGGTAATTTGAGCGGCGGAGTTGATCAAAAGGCCTTTGCCGAGCAGCATATGGTGCACTTGTACAAATATGAGTCTTAATGCAAATGATGCCCAGGAAATTGTGCAGGAAAAGTGGCATAATTATAAGCCATTGAAAGCCCATTGTCATTCCTGTCTGAGAGGTCTCTCTTGAAAAATCAGGAGCTGATGGAAACCCCTTCAAGTACCTGAGATAGAGCCGGAGGGGGAAAATGACTGGGCCTGGGCTGCCATTATGCCATGGTGGTGCAATTATATCAAATGATTGGCAGGAGCATAAATTAGCCGCCAACGTCATGGTGCGGTTTAGTTTTTGTTTCCAGCCAGTGCTGAGGTATTTCTTTTTCACATGGTTAAAAAAAGCTGCAGCACTCTCTTTAGCCAGCTGTTCTCAGGCAAGAACAAGACATTATTTCACAGTTTTCCTCTGTAATTATTCCCTTTACTACCCCAGTTTATTCCTCTGCCCGATGCAAATGCATCCTCTCGTGGCCTGAACACCAGAGATTCATGTTTGTGGCGGGAACCGCAGAGCACCAGCTGTCCTTTAAAAAGAGACAGCTAAAAAAAACCCACACACGGAGTTGATGTGAAATGTCTTCCTCCCTCCTCGTCCCCAATCATCAATAATTCACCGGCTTCGACATTTGAACTAATTATGGTGCACCAATGGCCTATTTGAGCAGGGTCCTGTCAGATGAAAGCTGCGAGGTCCTTCCTGTCAGCAGTCGAGGCAGCAGAATGAAGCGACAGCAGTCGAGGCTGCAGCCATTAAAATGAATGGAAAGCACCTCTAACAATCATACACCTTCACACACACACACACACACAAACGGGAACTGCTGCCTCAAATACAAACACACTAAAATTTGAACACTGTCCTTCCCCGCCTCACACACACTCACCAATGCACCACGCTGACACAAACACACACAAATAAAGAAGAAAAAAACCTGAATTGCTGGCTCACACACACCCACACTCATACAGACACATAGAGACATGCATAAACATGATGTGCTACAGTAGCTCTCACACACACAGTGATGTGCTCGCCACCTGTGTGGGTTGTTTGGCCTTCTCATCCAGACCTCTCTGGTTTTAATTAGCCTGCTGCTGAAGTGTTTTCCTTTTTATATTCTCTGAAGGGCGATGATAACGGCTAGAGCTGAGATGGAGGCTCTCCGCTGGTTTGTTTCATTAGGGAGAGCATAATGACCCTGCAATCAAAACACCAAGAAAATACCCACCCTTATAATTATTTTCCTCCTAATGGTTCAGTTTAGACTCTGCTATGGCTTTTGTCATCCGGGCAACAACAACTGAAAGGATTATTATTATTATTAATATTAAGAACGGTAATAATCATCATCATTGTAATTAAAATTAAGTTTTCAATATATGTGTGACAGGAAACGCAAGCGCTGATTGTGATGAAAACATCAATAGAACTGATACAAATATTTTAAAAGTGGGGACGCCCTGGTAGCTCAGTTGGTAGAGCGGACACCCCATCTAAAGAAGCTGTGTCCTCGCTGCAGCTGTCACAGGCTCGATTCCACTCAGTGGCCCTTTGCAGTGTGTTGTTCCCTCACTTCCTGTCCGACTTTTCAGTTGTCCTATCAAATAACCAGACAAAAAGTCCAGCACATGTCTGTATATGTAATAACCCTCTACTGCATGAATTTATTTTGGGGGGAAAAATATTTAACCCCATTTTTTGGTAGCCAGGGGGTTCCTGATGATGTATCAATTAAAACAACTGATCTCTAGTATACAAATAAAAACTAAAATTATCTTTAAACAATAAGTTTTACTTCTTTACATATTTATGCACATTCACTTATTTTTTTCTACAAAGTCATTTAAAGTGAAACATGTTAAAAAAGGGATATTGGTCCCACCTTCTGCTGGCACTGTGTCCCACACAGATTTGGTGCCAGAAAGGAAAACTGCAACCCCAGACAAAAGGTCCGAACCCCTTCAATCCCTTTTTTCATTGGTCACAGATTCATTGTGTTACTCGTCATGTGAAAATACGTTAAAATAATTTAAAGTGGGCAGTGTGAGGGCCAAAACAGTTGTTGTTGCCAGTCAAGGCTTTAAGTGGAGCTAGCAGTTGATTAGCTTAGCTTAGCATAAGGACTAAAAGCAAGGACAAACAGCTGGCTGGCTCCTTCCAAAGTTTAAAGATCCGCCTTCCCACGGGAATGTTAGAACTATTTTCTGGGAAGGGATGCTGTAAATATGAGGGGGGGCATGGACTTATTCACCCCTTTGCACTATTATCACTTTTTCAAGTCACTAAGCTAATAATGACCTCAAGCTAAGGCTTTAATTTCATATAATTTAAAAGGTTACAATTTAACAATCTAGAAAGTAAGATTCAGACCCTCTCAAAGTGTCATCGGAAAGCATCATCTTGATGAGGCACAGGCTGCGTCACGGATGCTTGAACCATCCATGAAACAGGAATAAAATTCTTTCAGAAAAAAGCCCCAACAGCCTAGAGTTCGTGCCCAGTCGACTACAGCCTTTTCCTCCTCCACAGTTCACCTCCCCGGGATGCGGTGGAAGACATATGAACAGCAGCAGCATCCCGGCCTTCACCGTGTCCTTTTATTCGATTTTGTGCTTCAGTTGCCTCTAACTCATTCAGTATAGAACGTGCTTGACGATCAGTGACGCACAGGCAGCTCTGGGCACATTACGCACACACATTCAGTTCTGATCATTACAGGATACTTTTTTAAATATTGGTTGTTACCACTCAAGCGAGCAGCGCATGCACGTCATCTGATCACCAATCAAAATGCTTCATTACCTCCCTCCATTGCTAAATCCCAGATCAACTAAACACTCTGGGAGACAAAACACTAAATTAGGGACGTTTTAGAGACAGTTTCAGTTTAAGCTCAAAGCTCTAATCAACCACATTTTTGCAGCAGCTCTGATGAATTAGCTGTATGCTATCAGCTTAGTAACAAAGGGCAGAAAACCAACGAAACACTGCGGAGCTTTTAGTCGCTAAAGAGCCAGATACTTTTCTTTAGAGTTTTTGAGACCAAAACAGAGCTAAGGGGAAGTGCATATTGGATTTGCATTACACACACACAACTGAATGAATGCTAATATTGCTATCCTTAACAATATCAAAGAGCTAGGTTTCAATTTAAGTAATCAATGACTGCAAAAAGAGAGGCAAACCTTGCTTTCAGATGAAACACTTAACAAAATTAAAAAGTCAGCAAAGAGACAAGAGGGAGTTTTTCAAGACTGCAGTGACCTCCACAAAATATCTAACAGATCTTGTTTGCTAGTAGAAAAAATGTCCTTACTTGTCTTTATTTCTTTAAACCTATTACGATCAACTTTTGCAGTGCTAAGCAGCACGGGTGCCCTTGCAAAATAGTAGTGTAGTAATAGTGGAAGGGGAGGAAAATGCCGACTGAAATATCGGCCAATGGGAAGTTTACACTCAATTTCTATTTTGTGTGACTCAGACTAGATCTAAACCCCAGAAACCCCAGTAGCTGGAAAGCTGTCAGATATTTGAAAATCAATAAAAGTGATCAAATGTGTTTTAAATTAATTTAAAAGGTGACTGCCTTTGATGTTTTAAGTGATGTACGAGGAATAACTGCAGATTAAACAAAGTGATATGCGAGAGAGAATAAACTGCAGAGGACAAACTCAATTTTGTTTACCGACCCAAACTCATATTCCTGACCTTCTTGACCTTAATTTCCCAAATTGATTAGCTAGTTTGTTCATAATGATGCTTTTGAGGAGCGATTGCTAATTAGAATAACTTGCTATCACCAAGCTGCTGGAGGTTCTAGGATGTCCTGCGCTTCACTCAGCAGAAGCAGCTATTTGGATCATCAGCTTTCCGTGGGAGATACAGCCGGGTGTCATCGGCGTAGAAGCGCAACAAAACGTTATGGATTATGCGGCAGAGTGGGAGTGTGAGGAGGAGGATGACTTGATTATTGAGAAAGCTGAATTGGAAAGGTAGGAGTCGAGGCTTTCCAAAGCTGGATTTGGGTCGACAGAGCATAGAAATCTGGTTTTCTGTGTTTGCAGCGGCGGGGTGAAGCAGTGGGGGTGCTGCCAAGGGTTTATTGATATTTTAAGGTGAAGCAGCATGGATGAAAATAGTGACTCTGGTTTCAGCTTTTGAGTTATGATAATGGTATCTTGCGTCTATGACTACTGCAGTTTCATAAAATATATTACACAATGATCACAAACACTAAAAACTGTATATTTTTATACCTGCTGCGCCAGACAAGCCCAGCAGGTACTAAAAGCAGCTACCAAATAATATAAAGAGTTTGTGTCTGTGTCCATATTTACATTTTTTCTTATGTTCACTTATTACAAACAAAGTACATTTACACTAACACAGTGCTGACATTAAGGTAATGACGCCAAAGGATTGTTTTGCTGCTGAAACATCAGTAATCCTCCATCAACTTATCCTCAACAGCAGAGGTGTGTGTGTGAGGCATTGTGCTTTTTGTGTGTGCATTTGTGGGTGTAACAAAGCTAATCCTCTGCGTGTGTGTGTGGCTGAGAGAAATATCCCGAAGATGAGATGCACCTGCTGCTCGGTAATTCCTCCAGTGTGTGTTCGTGCCCTCTTATTATCCTCTCTTTCTTCCTTTGAATCAGCTTCTCATTAATTTGACGAAGGCTCAATCACACCTTCAAATGTGTCTGACACGATGAACAGCTTAGGCGTATTCACCACTGTAAACCTGTACATACGTAAAGATGCTGTGTCTTTATTTTCTCTGTTTCTCTGAATGTTTGCTTGTTGTATTTACCCACTGTATCGTCTCTAGCTGCCTCTTTTTCTGTGTAGATAAAGCAAGCAAAGTCCCCCACAGACATGATTAAAATTTCATCTGAACTAAGCAAATCGATTAAGGAGCCACAACCATGATGCTGCGTGGTATCTCCCATGGTATCAGTCCCCTAATACCGTTCCAGCACTGGAATCCAGGGCCTACAGTCCAACATATTCAGAGGCCAATATGACGATGGAGACAAATTAAAGCCATCAGGAGATTAAAATCTCATAAAAGCTCATCAAAAAGGCTGATGTGATGTCAGCTACAGGTAGGAAGTGCTATTCTCCTTTGGCTACTCCAGCTGATAGAAAAGAGAGCTGACAGGATTATAGATGGATTCTCTTATTGATAAGTGATCAGTTTGGATTGTGCTGACTGTAGCAGGAACCTGTTTGTCATCGGCTAAAATGAATGAAATGAGAGAACATTTGTATGGCATTTATTTTCATTTCATTTTTGTAGTAAAAGAAAAACTCTGCTGAGCCTGCTTGTGAGCTCAAATGTTATCATATCGAATGATATTCAGTCTTGGTAACAGATGTCAGAAGCCGTGGCACGCATGTGGCATTCCTGCATTTTGAGGCCATGTTGTTGGAAAGAGGCTTGAGCACACTGCTGGTGTTTCCATCGTTACATAAAATGATCATTTTACAGGCGTCACGACTAGTGCTGTTTTCTTCTTTGTGAAGTGGAGACAACAGAACAAAATTATTTTGCAGTGTGTTAGCCTGAGCCCAGACCAGAGACTCCGCCCACTCCACTGAGTGGACTTGCGTCTGTGGGTTTGGCATTGCCTCAAAGGGAGGGGATTCGTTTTTTCCCTAACACCTCCTCAAATTTAATACACGAAAACAGTCATTACACCAACAGGGGGCGTTTCACCTCTAGGGTGTGTATGGAGAGAAGTCTAAGTGAGACAACCAAAATCCAAAAATGTCCCCACAAGCTGCTGAATAATCACATAGATGTTGTTATATTGTATTGTGATAGAGATTCTGACCCACCATGCATCGTGGGGAAAGACAAATAAATAAAATCACATCACATTATCACCGTGAGTAGACAGCGGAAACCACAGCGGTACTTCCTGCCTCTTTCTGCCGACAACAGACCCGGAAGGAGTGCTGGTTGAATCAGACGTGTCCCGGCTACTTTTCCACGTATAAATTTAGCATTTTTTCAAATCTCATATCAAAGACGTCACATACATGCACAGCACTGTTTTCTGGTCCTGTAATGTGGTTTGGCAGTTAAAATGTCGGATATTTCAGCTTAGTTCCAACCGTGGCTCCCCACCCTCGGTGCTCATTGGATAATCAGCGACAGTGACAATAAGATTTTTCCACATCCTGCATTGGCACTGGATATAAATCATGAGATGTCACATGACAACAGTGATCATAAACACATCACCATCTGGCACCTGCCACACTAAACACCTGATTTTCTGTTAGTTATTTGCTGCTAGCAGTGTTGCCTGTTCACCAGCACACCTGATTTGAATCTAGGCCATCATGTGCTTAAAACTACCCAAGAAAAGTTGAATTATGCGACTGTGTGGACTTATATAAACACTGGCACCGTGTTGACTCGATTTTTACACTCTCGGGATTAGCGTTGATGCGTCTGCCGTGTGTTAAATGGTCCAACTCGCTGAAAGAACTCCCGCTTCTCCAGGTATATCTGAACACCTCGCTCCTTTCATCACGGCTGGCAAACCTGCCCGCTATCACATAATTAAACAAGATTTATATCATCACATAGAATAATTCTGTGTGGGCTGATGGAGAATGTTGCTATAGCCAACTTTCCCCCCTTCTTTGCACCAGCCCACTCACACAGTAAATGAGAAACTGGCATAACTGAACATACAAAAAAAAAAAAAAAAAAAGAGAAAGAGAGAGAGAAAAAAGGAAGTGGTGTGGGTGTGAAGATGTCCATGGCTGAGTGGCCAAATGCATCCCACTCAAACAGCCAATTGTGAAAGTACTTATCAATAAATTCCAATGGACATTTGTGACACAGGTATAATTGGTTTTGCATCAATATGAAGTCAGATTAACATACATGATGAAAGGTTGAAGACAGATTGGTTGTATTTCATTTCATTCACCCGTGTTTCATGTGTGTTAAGCGGCATTTAGTGAAATTATTTTCAAATTAATCTGCGGACGACCTTCATGTTTTTCCAGCAGTGTTTGTCACAATATTTTAATAATATCAAAAACTAAAGCGGCAAATGGCACATTCTATGTGGTCACTGTAATTACACTACCGGCTCTTCAGTGTATTAATAGGCTTAGAGCTTTCCTAATGATACTGCAGGCCTCACAATAGCTTACATCACAGCTAAGCTTGGCTAAAAATGCACGTTTAAATGCCAAACTAACTTTGCAGAATGTGAATAATTGTGTTTGCTGCTGCTATGAAAAGGTGTTTCCATCTCTCCTGATTTGACTGGACTAATTTGGTAACGATACGGCACCCAGAAAACTCCACCAACGCTGAACAACTCTCCAACTTACACCCCTAGAAATCACTCCTCACACTTCAGACTCGAGTTAAACTCGCTTCTGTCTCTGCAAACTTATCCCAAACTTTTTGGAATCAAGTCTGTATTTTATAATTACAGCTACAAGGTGATAATCATCTAGTGGCAGAAATCCCAGATCTGGACCACTACCAAAGGCAAATCAATTGTTGGTGAGTCCAAAGCCAATCTGTCCACCAATATCCACTAAAAGCCGCTCATACCGGCCGGAATAAACATAACCTTTAAATGTTAATAAAGGAGCTAATTTTGCTGTTCATTCCCAGTTGAATTAACTGTAAGTGCTGCAAACCTGCAGCTCTTTTTTGTAGATGTATGAATATTCGTGCAGAAGGTGAGCTGTAAGCTGCTGGAAGGGTGCAGGTGAATCAGGCTACAGCTCCCTGCTGGCATCCATAAAGCATCACACACACAAACTGCAAAGAGGCTGAGAACAGAACCAGAAAGTAAGTTGAGTCTGAGATGCCAGGAATTCACAAAATGTTTGACTGGGAACCAGAAAAGTGACTGCTTCAGTCGACGTAATCCAAACATGTTTCGCCAGCTGGAAAGGAGCGACCACGAAGAGGACAGGCAGTTGATATGTTTCCCGCTTTGACTGAAAAGTGCCTCGTTTAATGCTTTCACATGAGCTTACTGCCTGAATACGAGTGTGGATAAGCATCAAGTCAACCTAAAGGAAGCCAGTCACAATGCTTTCAGCTTCAGACCTGCGATTGGCGACATTTTGGCGAATCCCTCGCATTGATGTGTGACAAGATATCCGCGTTGTTCGGCTGCTCATGCCGCGTGTTCAGGCATTATGGGATGGTGTACCGATGGAGCAGAGGGCTGATGGAAGACAGTCGCAATCGCCCTCCTCTCATTAGACGCAGGACTGTCTGTGCTCATTAGGCCTGCAGCAGCGCAGTGGGGATCTATTCTCCTGAGGTGACCAAAGGTGCTTACACAGACCTTCCAAGTCTCAGTAATGATGCCCCGGCCCTGTCACTCTTGTCACACGACTGACATGACCTTTTTCTGGCTCATGCACTGAAGGAAAAATAAAAATCCTAATTTCACAGGACGAGGCAAGACAGCTTCTATTTTGCGCCCCAAAATTTGAAATCTGCCCAGTTTGGCATCAGAGTGCACTCTCCGAGCATCTCACGAAAGCCAACAGAGACTATTTCCTGTGAATTTATTGGCGATTTAAGTGATTGCAATTCAGGTTTTAATCCGAGCACAAAAGCCAGACCTTGCCGTTAAGACCTATGAAATGCAGGCATGCTGAGCGGCAACAGAGCGGCTGAATAGATGTCTGGAAGCAATCTATGAAAGATGGTTGATCAATGGCCGCAAAATGAAATGGGAGATGAAAAGATGTCTTTTAAGGCTCATGAAAGGGGAACTTGTTGGAGGGCGTTTTGTTCAGCTTTCCATTTCTACCCTCAATCAGCTGAACACAGCATACATGAAAAGGAAAAGCGTTAATACTGTAGCCTACTGTGGCTTTATTCCACTGATGTCAAGGGCCATAAGGACTCCTCTGTGACTCTGTGTCACATTTTAACGTATGGACTGCATGTAGAGTAAACCCTGCACACACACTCATCTTTACCTCTAATATCTATTATGAATTCTCAAGAATTTTTGCTTAAATGCAAATTAAAGGCAGGGTTGGTAATTATGTTTCGAAGCATCCATTGTCATATTTGTAGAAAACCTCTTCACCTGCCCGCCCTGCCTTCATGCACTCTGCCTGTGCGTTCATTCACGGCAGAAAGTTATGGCTAAGCCAGCTGATGATCCGGAGAAGACTGGCAAAGAGATTAGCCACATTAGCAGCTACAGCCACACCAGCTTCTATTTCTAAACAAAGCAGAGAGAGAAAGACTGAACTGGAGAATCCTACAAACAAAAATAAGCTAAATATTAGTTAGCAGAGCTGCACAATATGGAAAAAAACTTATAATGTGGTGATATTAGGCGACGACACAGCCAATAAAATGTCTTTGGCGTGTGCCATACATGTACACTGCTGATAAAGACAATAAAGCTAAACGAGAACTGAGCCCTTGCAGTAGGAAAATTTATGTGTGGAATTAACTCAGACGCAGAAGAGGAGTAGAATGTGGACGCAGTCATAGCGACAGAAAAGAGGAAAACTTGGAATGTCAATTTTGTAAACTGGGTCTGATGTTAGTATTTATTAGCATGCTAACCCTCTCTGTGTGTTTGGTTAGGCGCCGGTATCATGTGGATCAGCGCTGCATGTTTTTGTTGGTTTGAAAAACGTGGGGTTTAGCAGCTGTCACATTGTGAGATAATCATCCTAAATTTCGGACATTCTCAGATGTTCGTCTCAGGCTGTCTTTGGTTGCAAGCAGCTGTCTGTGAGCCTCTCTCACTGTAAAATGTAGAACCACCGTATTGGAGCCACAACCAGAGTTATCGGCACATTTTGTGATCTTTGGTCCGGGAAGGCCAAAAATCAAACAGTCAGTACATTTACAAGCACAGTCAAGTCAAGCTATGGTTAAAGCTCGATGAGGCCATTTAATTTAACTACTATCTTTGTCCCAGTGTACAAGCGCTGAGGGAGAATCAGTTTATTGTCCAACTCCACTACAGTAGGCGGCAATATGGCTCATTCAGCTGGTGGCTTACTGGAGCTTCTTCCTGTTAGCCAAACAAGCTACAGACAAGTTAGCAAGCGGCTGGCGAAATCCATGTCGAACGGTGAAAACATGGACAACTTTACAGCGCTGTATGCGTCATATTTATGCTTTACTTTTGGTACAGATTCGATGTATGCTTCCCCTCAAGCTTACAGAATTTTTGTTCTCTTTCAGGCTTTCCTCTACAAATTTGTGCTGTTAGAGTTCGGGGTCAAAGACGCCGCAGGGGCTATTAATCATGTGCAGAACAGTTTGGCCGGTCCAGGTCCAGTTGAGGCATAAACATGCAGGAGCACTTCAACCTCCAATCGCATTATCTGAGTGTGCTAGCTCAACTTTGAGAAATTCAATTTAATACGATTTCAGTCAGACTAAAATGTTTACATGCATTTTAAAAGTCCCGTTTTAGCCGGACTAACACAATAAATCAATTTTCTCTAATGAATGTAAACATACTGAGTATGTAGGGGACAAAAGGAAAACTGTGCGATTTCTCTTTTTGTATCAACATGAAAGAAACGGAAAGAAAACTGCAGGTCCAGCGATGTGATTGTTGCACACGTGCACATCAAAATGACGATGCTTAAATGGCAGGCCTATGTTGTGCGGCCCTGGTAGTCAGTCAGAAATAAAATAAAGGGGAGTGGCTTTGGAGGTAGACACAAATCAAGGGGTTGCAGCTCTTTGGTTGGATAATTTTTAAATCAAGCTTAGTTTGACGCGTTGTGCATTCTTGACGACCTGAGCTTTAATATGCTGACACAGGCTGGCTGTGAAACATGGAAAAAATCTTAATGATGAAGCACAGATGAGATTACATCACTGCTAAATTGCATTAGATACAGATGCATTGTAACGGGATGTGGTCACATCCAGTCCTCACAGGGGCCTTTCCAAACAAAGCCTGATTGTAATGGGCCACATAAAGCGCCAATTTAGCCCCACACGAGCTCCAACATACAAATGAGAGCGAGCTACAGCAAAGACATACATTAATCCTAGCCAGATTGGGGACTGTATGAATTATGCTAAGAACCTTATCTGTTATTTCCCCTGATCTCCTGCTGGGTGAACTGATTGCGTTTTTGGTCTTAATCCGCAACATGCCATGCATCTTGGGAGACAACCAGGGAGCCATCTTGAATAAATAGAATTTGGACTTGACGAAAGCCACCTCCAGCTGAGCAATGAGAAAGCATCCTTTTACCGCCGCACATCCCCTACTACGCAGAATGACATTAGGAAATGGCCAGCCACGGTTTACACGGCATCGCTGTATTGATTTTGTGCTCTTCGCCTCAGCTGCAGCTTCTCTTGGAGCATCATTTGTGTGTATGACACTCATCAGGATGAATAAGCCCATTTTGGAAAACTCCCTCTGTTGCGGCTGTCCCCAAGAAACATCTCTATGCATCCAGAGTGGATATTTTAATGAGATTAATTAGATCGCTTATGAGTGATGGTCCTCCACCAATTACCTGGGCCATAATACGGTTTTCCTCCACCCAGGGCGTCGCGCTCTGCCGAGCCGTGCCAGCCTTCTGCGGGAACGAGGCTGCGGCAGGAAATGATTAATCATCTCATCATCATCCCAAGAGATAATATGACAATAAAGACAAAAGCCTCTCATCGGCTGTGGGTGTTTAAAGCCAGGAATTGCTTCCTAAACTCCGACTCCGGAGTTCAATTAGCAATGCGAGAGCAGCCTTTTAGAATACAAGGTTTTCTTGATGTTGTAACATAACACCGCAGAGGTCTGACTGGAGGTCCTTTCCTTTTCCATAACGAGGTTCTGCAGTTCACTTTCCAACTAGTGACAGAAAACCAGGGGTGCTTTGGCAAGACAGAGACGGTGCCGCTCCTGTTTTTCGCCCCTGAAGGAGAGCAGTGGGGTACGACCTCCCTTGTGTCTATTTCCTTTTCTTCGCTGAAGGGCAGGGAGGGTCACAGACACGCAGGGATCACAGCAGAGAGTGTGGCAGTCTGGAATCAAACCACAGCAGGATTCAGCCACGGATTGGAGAGCCGGCGGCTGCACGCAGCGCGCCGTGCAGGCTTTTATTGGCCCTTCTCCATCACACCTGTCACACAAGATTGGGTTTGTAGAAGCGCTTCCTTCAGCTGAAAAGGCCAAAGTAGATTATGGGGGCAGGCGAGGTTGAAATGGAATAACCAATGGAATGGCGCCAAATATAACGTCTTGCTGTCTGAATGCAAATCATGATTGAATTATGAATGATTTGTACAGTTTACTGTCAAGTTTCGCCTGGTTGGAAAAGTGATTTTCAAACATTTTCATGTCACAGGCGCCTGTCACCACCCCGCAATTATAATCATCACTCTATACATAATGTAATGCCTGTAATTAGAGAAATTCCTATGGAATTGAGTTACAGCGATATTAATCTATTTCTCAATTTGCTGTGGAACCCCGGGGGCCCCTTACAGGACCCCCGGGGTTCTCTGACCCACATTGAGGAACTCTTTCGTTAGCATGTCGAGGAAATGTATTGACTCTGTTTGGTCTTTTCTTCTGTATGATGCTCGTGTTAGTCCATTCTGTAGTTCTGTGATATTAAAATGATGCAATAATTTCCTTCCCTCTCTAGTTTTTGATTATAACCAGACTTCATGAGATTTCTGATGTATTTACTTGCTGTGGTGTTATTGCACTCTTTAATTCCACTGACTTGGATTTCTTTCGACGGTGCCGTTTTTCTTTTCTTTGTCACTACACTGTGATTTTCTAGCCGTATGTCATTACTTCCGCTAGATATTTGCCCGGCTAATTTTGGCCATGTGACGTTCAGAGAATGCTGTGTTGCTATGTAACCTGTTGAAATGTCTCTGTGGTGGTGGCACCAAGGCAAAGATGTTGATTGCACTTTATGGAAAAAGTGAGTTCTTGCTTTGATGCTGGCTTTAAAGGAAGCGTGGAGGGGAGGGGTGTGTTAGACAGAGAGCAAACACGCGAACCTCTGCTCCCGTCCGTCCGTCGGTGTTTGAGTCCATCTTTATTACTGTCATCACCTGTGGAGGTAATGTTTTTCCTCTGGGCTGATAGGTTGTCCAATGCAAACAGTGTCACGCGGCTGCAGCGCTGCTCTTTACCCAGCAGACCCTCCGGGATGAACGTGAGACGTCTTCATCTGGGCGCTGCCTCATTATGGCTCCATCTGACAAACACACACACACCCCTTCCTCTCGCTCCCAATATACACTTCTGTGTCAAATGCGCTTTATTTGTGTAACGCACAGAAAACACACTCTGATACACTTTTGCACAACTTCCTCGCTTGCTTTCTCTCTCCCGCACACACACATGCACACACACACACATCTTTTGGGTGTAATAAAACAGCAGATCAGAGTCATTGGCTGCTGACAGGGACTGACACTGAAACCTGCTGTTGTTGGAAGGCTGCCCGGGAGATGTTCATTACTCACAAAGCTTGTCGGTTTGGACAGGAGAGGAACAACGGTCTTATTAAGTGGAGACCTGGAGCAGCCGTAGGGAAAATACACACACACCCACGCGTGCGCCCACACGGGCTCTGAGAAAGTTTGAAGCCGTGCCTCGACCGAGCGCTCTGATAGGCGGAGAGAAGTTGGGGCTGCCAGAAGAATTTTAAACTTTTCCTGCAATGGCGGAATTTGCTGAGTTTGTGAGTTTGGAGACACGGCTTACAGACAGACAAATCGTGACATGACGACACCTGCAACGTCGAACCGCCTCAGCATCGAGAGAGGAAGTCAAATTCTGCTGCGGAGGAATGTGACGGCCTCGTTTTCACAGGAGCCTGCTGGTATTGATTGGAGTTTCTGATGTCTGTCTGGCTCATTGTATAACTCTCACAAGAAGAGATTCAATATTCCCGACATTGCTGAACCTGAAGCCTTGTTTCCATAGTAACTCTGCTCTCCGTCTCTCTAAACATAGCCCTCCTGACTGACTTTAGCCCTGCTCAGATCATCAAGCACAGCTGAAGAGGAGGTAGATGCGTGGACGTGGACAATAATGTTTCTGACTCGAGGCAATGAAACGATTTGCTAGCTTGTCAGAACAACCAACGTCTTGGTGTATTTACAGTCCAAACCTAGTTAAAGCACCGCACGAACAAAAGACGACAACATGAAACAAGATGGAAAAAGGTTTTTATTTCACATGGGAGCTTTCATCCATCTTCCAAACAGAAAGATTTACAAAGGGCCACTTGTTGAAGGCACCGGTGAGGACACTTGTGTTTTTCCACTGTGGAGCTTCATCACAAAGCCCCCGATTCATCTCTCACCTGCTACTTTTCACCAAGTTTGCAAAATCTTAAAATAGCAGCATCTCTCTAAACAACGTGCTCCATTTCAGCCTCGAGCAAAAAGGGGCCGTCATAAATCAAAACTAGCGCACTTGTGACGGTTCGAGGACGAGAGGAGAGTTGGCTCAATTTGCATGAGATGCAGCCATCACTGTTTTTCAAGTTAATCTCCGCAGCGAAGACCAACAGGACACAACTGATTTCATCGCAAAGTGAGGCAGAGGGAAAGTAGGATTCTTTGAGAGATTCACAGGAAATCCGGCCTTTCATCCTTATCTGTCAGAGTGAAAGGCATTTCTGATACTTTGTGAGTTTTGTCATTGAAGAATCAGGATGCTGCTTCATCCAGGCAGAAATCACACAAGCAAGGATTCAGTTTGATTCAGGAAATACAACCAATACTAAACCTCCGTCTTATTTCCTGATGAAGAACCTGCTGATGTCTGACGCAACCTTGGAGGCCGCGGCGCTCTTCCTCATCTGGCTCCGCTCTTTGGCTTGCTGAGCCGTCCTCTGTGGAGGCAAAAAATGAGAGCATGATGTAAGAGTTAAATCTGCAGTCTGTGCTGAAGAGAAAAGTGTGATCAATATATTGAGCATCTCTAGATTAAAGTGTCTGAGCGGTGGCATAAACAGCGAGAGGATCCCCTTATCGGAATGCGCAGTTCTCCACATCAGTTTAGATACGTCAAAATGTGAAGCGTTTCCTTCCAAACTGACACCCACTCTGACAAAAATGCTTTCTGGCGTGAGAGTAAAGCGCATTTTAGGCGACAATAAAAGCTCTATTTTATTTTGAAACCTCTGCTCCATTTTTAAGAAGTGAATTGTCTGTGATTATGAAATATAGACTGAAGACGCTCATGAAGGAAAATGTTCCCAAGACAGATTTATAGCCTTTTGCAACAAATGCTATATATCAATATGTCATACAGCCACATCATGTGATGTTATTACAGGCAATATATGGCTTTGTGAGGGATGGTATTACTTTTGATCAATGTGTTTGACCATGTATCACATTACTGCCACCACATGTGATTCTCAACAAGAGTGATGAAGCTTTCTTTTTCTGTGGGGATAAAGGCAAGGTCCAGCTGCTCTGCACCTTAAATGTTAGACAAATTGCTTCTGCCCCTCAAGCCGTTTGGCTGTAAAAGCTTCTGTTGCGGTTGTTAAGGGTGCAGCGATGCAGAGTGCGCACATACGGCCTTGTGGCAGACGGTGCAGAGTGTCTGCAGGTTGTCCAGAGAGCACTGTCCTCCTCCGCTGTAGACCGGCCGGATGTGGTCGACCTGCCAGAAATCCCCTTCGACCGGCGCGCGGATCATCTCATTCAGCTGGAAACACACACAGAATGAGCGAGAGTGAGCGTCTCGGTGCACTGACTACCCTTTTTTTTCCCTCACACAGCTCTAAATTGCCAAAAATCAAGCTGTGATTGCACTGCCCTCCCAAACCATCCATCTATGCTAAAGTTAATTTTTTCAGCTGATGTGATGTCTTTAGCAAAGCTCAGTCTTTTTCTCCTCATGCTGCAGTGACCGAAATTATTTCACCACACACACACACACACACACACACACGTAATACCATTCATATTAAACAAATCACTGCACCGCAGGGGCACTTCTGCAATGTGCTCCAAAATAAAATCTAAAAGAAAAACAATAAAAGAAGACAAAAACAAATGACTCACAGAGTGCACATGACAGCGAGGCGTATCAGCGGCAGAAATCTACAACAGGAAATAATGAACAAAAGTGCAGCAAAGGATCCAAACTTCTGAGACTAATGTGAGAATTAAAGTTAAAAAAAAAATCAATGATCCATCAGCATCAGATGCCACAGGTACAAAAAAATAAAAATAATAATAACAATAATTAAAACAAAGTTGTTGGCCTACATAAAGGGCAACTGCAGGGAAACTTATTTAGTGAGTTCATGTTAATCTGCTTGACAGACACAGAAATGAGGTTAAATAAACCACAGCTACCGTGGAACCCGCTTTTAAATTTCATATTAATGTTTTAAGCTGTTAATGGCTTTTGGGAATAATAAATATTAAGACCATGTTATCACTTTCCTGTAAAAAGCTTGCGAGAGGTGTTTTTTTGGCTTTGTGTTATTTGCAGTTTAATACAAAGAAAGACTCATTTATTTGCCTCTTAAAGCAAAAATATGTAACTCTCTCTCTCTCAGCGATATTTGGTCAAATTAACACGGACGTTCTCTGTAGAAGGGTGAATTACCTGTAGCTAACAACTTTCACCTGTCCTACAGTGTTTCTATCCCCTGTTTCAACATGAATGGCAGTGAATGGGCTTTAAAAATGCAGCCTGACATCTAC
>JAQLOL010000017.1:14367993-14388938 GCA_029783665.1 Naso thynnoides
GTCCCCACAGAGCAATTATCCTTTCTCTTTCCTCCTCTACTAGAAGGTCAGAGGCCAGGCTGTGCTGCTAAATACAACCACTACAGCTGGTACAGACTGTGCGTCTTGCTCAAAGACACTTTGGCGGGGGTGACCCCAGAAAATGAACCAGCTACTACTGCACCAACTGACCATGTACCAACGGAACAAAGGACCTTTTTACTTTTAAGAGAGGGGGCAATGTTAAAGACAGGGCTGTCCACAAATCTACAATATATTTATGAGATCCTCTGGTGACATACTGTGTGAAATTTTAAATGTGGAAATTGGTAAAATTTTCTTAAGCTTTTAAACTTTGTTGGAGGATTCTAATATTCACCCACATTTTAGAACGTAGGGTTGGTATTGTAACAGTTTGCTATGACTTGGTGCTAATTTCTGATTATGTGTGTACTTTTATTTTGAAGTTTCTGGGCTCTGTTTTTGTACCCGCTGAGGTAGACGTCCAGGCCTATTTGTAATTTTGTGCAGCACAAGTGGACTTTTTCCCCGCATGCGCCAAGCTGCTATTTCAGTGATTTAGGCTGAGGCGAGCTGGATGGGGCGGCGTAACAGAGGGTTGGTCAGTAAAGATGCGCAGGTGCAGTTTTGGGGTCATTTTTGTGGTGAACTTGTGGTTACGCCTCTGCCAGCTCAAACAAGGTCTAAGTGCAGCGCAGCCGGCAGAGTTAATTTCATGGATTTGGTAGGCAAGAGTGCACATGAGTAGAGCTAGCCAAAATCTCACAGGCAGATCTGGTGGATGTCCTCCACATTTTAGTACATAAGTACTCAAAACATAAATTGTAAATGCAACCGTTTATTTCAATTATACATGTAAAGTATTAAAGTGACTCTTGTCTGTTGAACTGGATGTGCATCCAGCAGTTAACGTGCGTCATGACGCTGCAGCAACTCTCCATCAGTTGAATGCAGCCACTACAAACATAAGGCAGGAGCTGACATGCAAGAACCTGCATTTAATAGACAAGAGTTAATATTCTTTAATGATCCAAACGGTTGCTGTCGTTTCTCTGGTTTCTATCAATCGACTCAGGAGAACAATAAACTTTGAAACCACAGTGAAAATGTTGTTCTTTAAGGGGAAACGTCAAATACATGGGCGGAAGCAGAAATTTTCCTTAGATAAAAATATCTTGTGGAATTTTTGAAAATTATTTCAATTATTAATTAAAATTTATTATGTTATTCTGATCCGTATCTTTTCGAAAAATTTTGACTTTCTCACTTTCAACACTGAAGTTATAAAACATGATCGGATCGCACCGAAACTGTTCAGCTTTGGCATAAGATACCTTCATCAGCAGGGCGCGTGGCTACTAATTAATTTGAAGTCATTTTCAAAGACTTAAAGAATCGGCCTGGAACAGACAGAACATGTACACCATCTCTAGTCTGGATTAAACCATGACAGGCTCTGAAAACAAGGTTTTCACAGATTGTGAGGTTCCAGATTTTTAATTATCTCCGCTCGCTGTTACATGCTAACAGCTAATGTAATGTTACCAGTGAAGTTTGCAGATTTGAAGTGCCTAAATTCATGTGGAATGTTTATTTTATATATTTTTTTATTTAGAACATCATAAAATCATGATAGGAGGGAACAAAGCCTAGAGAGCTTGCACAGAGATCAACTCCCGTTTAGAGTCATAAAATGAAATACAGTGTTAAGCTCAGTACATGTACACAAGAGAGACTGTTTACGCGTTTAACACCACAACATCAGTGTCGTTACAGCACATTGCTCTTAATCAGTGTCGTAGAAATAAATTGCCACAACGAGCCTGAACCTCCTGAACAGGTTTGCCTTTTTACTCCTGCATAAAGTTTGGCTGGCACCTGTCTGCTTCTTCTTTAGCTGATAAGCTGCGTTACAGCACCCTTAAAAGGAATGACAGGAGCTCATCTGATTGGCCATGACTGAAATCAGCTGTGACACACCTTCTAATTGTCTGTATGCCCTAACTTTCCACTGTGCCAGGCTGCACCTATGTTCACCAAATTACCAAAAATGATTGCCAAACCTACTTGCACTCCCTGCACTGGCAGCTTAGACCTGCACGGGTGCTGTGTCCAGATGAACAAAAACAGCGCCCTCTGTGTTAGAGGCGCAGCACTGAGTCACAGTCTCCATCTTTGCCGGCTACATTAGAGCTGATTTTTATATTTATTGACTGAGGAACTTTTGGGGATCAGCTAATGTTTCTAAATTGTTTTCACATCAGTCAATGGGATGTAGAGTCTTTGTTTACCACCTACAGAAAAGCTTTCTGTTGTATTCATTATAAAGGATGGATTACATTTACATTACATTGAAGGCAATCATTGATACAAATCAACAATTGGCTTCTTGGACACAGATATATATGGAGGAACGGGCAGTGAGGTGGTGCCAGTGAATTACAGACGGAAAGGTTTTATAGAAGCTGAAACAGCAGCTTTAACAAATAAGGATGAGGAAGAAAACATGGATGAAGCTGTGGCGGGCGGCCGCTGTGTGGTGTGGCTGTCTGGCTCAGGTGATGAAGCTGTTCACTTACTGTTATGAAGTGTGCTCCATTTTAAAAACGTTTGTTTTAAAAGCTTTGTCAACTATTTTGAATTGTTTAATGTTACTTCATTGTTGGCAGAGAAACAACAGCGCTGACACCTTTGAAACCAAATCAATAACTAGAACAGCTCCCGGACCTTTAAGACAAATGGAAAAATAAATTCTATTTAACAAACTACACCGCAAAAGACAGATCACACTTGCCTGTGGTTATATGCTGAACTATCTACCTCTTGAAATTGAAAACATCCTATATGTGTGTGTCCGCAGGGGTATTCGCCACCTATATTATTAGTTATCCAATTCCTCTTGAATGGTAACATGATGATGTTTCAATCCTGAAACACTCGTCTCCATGAACCTCCTGCTATTCAAACAGGGGCATGTTGAAACTGTAAAACTATGCTTTTTCGTATTTTTACTCGGCCCTGCAGGCTATGCAGGGACGTTTTTATGCATTTCCTCCACCTCCATCTGGACAGAATACTTCCTTTGAGAGGGAGATGGAAAGTAAAAAAAAAATAAAGGAAAGATGGATGACAGGAGGCAGAGAGTGGAGGAGGGAGACACATCAAAGAGGAGAAGTTTCTGTGGAAGCTGAGGGGAGATGAGGAAGAAGGTAAGTCTCCATCAAACACATGAGCTTCCTTTGCTTCAAACAGTCCCAGCACAGAGGCTGGATAAAACGAGATACCTTACACTAAACTGGAATCCAACTGCGCTTCTGGGAGAGTGTGAATGTGTGTGTGTGTGTGTTCGTGTGAGTGTGTTTGCATGTTTTTATGCAGCTAGATGCTTGGACAGTAATTCTGACTGCTGCTCCCTCTGCATTACATGTTTCTGACCACTAGTAGAGCTGTGGAGCAGTGTTTACAAAAGTGGCTCCCTATATTGTTTTTACCATGTAAAATGCAAACAGTAACACACATTCCTTTGGGTGTTGGACTATTCCACTTACCAGCAGCTGGTGGCAGTAAAAGGCAAAGAAGTAAAGCAATGAGCCCACAGAGGCAGTGAAAAAGAAGTTGGCACACATGGATGAAAACACACTGTTTTCGCTTCCATGTCTGTTTGCTGAGTAAGTACCAAGAGCTAGCAGCTAGCTAACTTAGCTTAGCATAAGTACGGAAGTGGGGCGAAACAGCTGCACTGTCTTGGACCAAGGTTACAAAATCCACGTAGTAACATCTCTGAACTGTGCTGAATCTTTCTGTCGTCAAAAACATCAGAGGTATGCACTGAATTGTATTTTTAAACATATAGATTTTATTGGGAATTTCTTGGAGAAGAGCACTAACCGGAGACAGCTAATATGAACGGAGACCTCCCACTGAAAGTTTATTTCCTGTATCAGTGTCACACGGGGTTTCCCCACGGCCCCGCCCCTTTAGAAGACAGGAAGCAGTCTTGAGTCCACTCAGTCTTATGGGAGAAATGAATGTGATCACAGATTATAATCATTTCTTCCACCCCATCGTCAACAAGATTGACCGTCTTCAATTGATGGAAATTCACCGATACCACTTCCATGTCTATTTGCTGAGTAAGCAGCTAAAGTTAGCAGGTTGCTACTTCGCTTAGCAGAAGAATGGGGGTGGAGCAAAGCAGCTAGACTGTCTCGGTCCAAATGTTACAAAATCCACCTGCCAGCTTCTCTGAACCTTGCTGTATGTTTCTATAGTCAAAAACATCAAAAGTATAAACTGATTTGCACTTTTAAACAGACAGATTTAACTGACTATTTCTTGGAGCGCTAACTTCCTAAAGTCTGCTTGTTGCTTAGTAACCTTTCAGCTGTTTATTTTAGCTTCATATTTTCTGTACAGACTTGACAATGGTGTCAATCTTTCATCTAACACACAGCAAGAAAAAGAAAAAATGTGCTCCAAAAAAGTATTTTGACAGCTGCAGTAAATGTAAACGTGTTCCATAGGTGTGACTGTTGCAGCAGATCACACAGCAGTTAGCTGTGGTTTCACTGGATTCTGTGGACATAGTTTGCCGCTGGTAGCCATTTGATGCACAGCTGCAGGAGTGCTGTTGCTGGCCTGTGGTGGCAGCGGGTTGCTGACAGCATACCTGCAGAGCCGCAGAGCTGCAGACAGCAGCCCGGCTCCTCCCAGACCGGCCTGCGGTTCAGCTCCGGGGCCAGACCCAGCTCCGCTGTGTGAAATCAAACTAACAAGCGAACGCTCGCGTCTGGCCCAGCTGAAGCTGCTTTGACTGATTGCTGCTTTCCTCCACCGGCCTCAGTGAGACATGGCTGGTACTGCAAAGCCTATTTGATTTCGGATGAAAGAAAGTGCCGGCTGGTGTATTAGAAATGACATGCACTGCAATGATCCACCTCAAACCTGAGGAAGAAACATGGAGCTCCAAATTTCAAATGTAGTTGTTTAGCCGTTACCCTGATGGATATAGGTATGGTAACTTTAGGTTATGCTGCATATATAATCTGAGTATCATGATGACTCTACCAGTGTAATAGTGGAATACAGATAAATGCACATATAAATTCTGCCCATAAATAGAACCAAAAATGGCTGTCTGCTATGATGGAAATGGAAAATTACTACTTTAAAACGGCACTGCACTGATTTTACACTTAAAGTGCTAGTTTAGCCTGTGAAAACAAACTGTTTATAATAAAGTCTTCTGTGGGGGTGTTTTGTAAAGTCTGAAAAAATTACCCGATATTTTCTCAGTTTCGGCTCAAGACTTTGAGGTTATAACAGAAAGCCTGTGTTACAAGCTGGA
Organism: Naso thynnoides; assembly: GCA_029783665.1. Classification (NCBI taxonomy): domain Eukaryota; kingdom Metazoa; phylum Chordata; class Actinopteri; order Acanthuriformes; family Acanthuridae; genus Naso; species Naso thynnoides. Next base: position 14,373,341 of record JAQLOL010000017.1, read on the forward strand.
GGTGTGGAGGGACGTGGGTGTTTATCAGGCGGGGATTTTCTGATGAAAGATGCTTTCAAGTTTTCAAATGGGAAGAAAAGGTTTCCTTTTGCTTTGTTTAGGGGCTAAAAGTCAGCATTTGTCTGTCTGCTTCCTCATAATATGAGCAATTTTTTTTAAAAAACTAGTTTTTAAATCAATTTAATATTAAATCATGGGACTAAATTTAGATGCAAGCTGCTGAGCTCTACATATTCTGAGCCAAATGTTTGGGTCACTTATCTCTCTTCTGTCTTTTTAGATGCTGTTAACAAACGGAAGTTTCTGTTTTCAGAATTAAAGTTATTTTACGGTTGTTAAGCATCCAATCTCAGCTGCACACCACAATATATTGTTGTACCAGCCAATGTGATCGTTTTCATTTATGGAAATTGATGCAAACTATATCTTCCATAGATTTTGTATCGGATTACTGAACAACGTATAAATAAAAGAATGTTATTCCAATTAAAAGATATATTGGTAACATCTATATGTAGACAAACAAACTAGAAAATGATAACACATCCACAAAATTAAGATGTTAAATAATTATGTAAAAAAAAAAAAGTGGGGTTCAAAACGATTGTTTCATTAACATATGAACAAATAGTATTATACCTCGTGGTATCTCTGGGTCATGAATTGACAAGATTTAAAGAAAATGACATCACAGAATTTTTAGTAACATGCAAAACAGAAGTTCCTAACTGACTCCTTCCTGACTGTTCTTGTCTAAACAACGACACAACACAACATCTAATGCTTGTTCAAAAGAGCGCTGGTGACATCACCAGCTCTTTTCTGAAAAGTTGAGAAAATTCAAACTTTGAAGCGCTCAAAGCGCTTAGGGCAGCCGCACAAAAAAGGCAGAGCACTTGAAAAGAAGGCGTTCAGCACTGTGTTTTTTTCTCCATGCGGCTGCCTGCTGCTGCAGACGCGCTCTCCTCATTGAGAACAACTGAAAAAAGACGCTGGCGCTCAGAAAAAAACGCTACGTGGACACTGACCCGTACTCCACCACGAGAGTTCGTAACTAAAGCAACAGACTGGCAGCCTCTTGTGGGTTGGCGTGCTTCCAGAATGGGGAGGTGTGGTGGCAGTGACACCTAGTGGCAGAGCCGGTTGACCTTTAAAACTGTGCCTGCATATATTCATTTTCATTAAACAGTCCCAATGTGAATATTTAAAATACTATAGTGTTCTGTTATGATTGGCTGAATAATGAACACCATTGAAATAAATGGTAACAAACCTTTGCCTGGGCAACAGTTAATACATTCAATCATTACCTGAAACTTACCAACCATTGCTACTGCTTCTTAGCAACCAAGGTGATTAGCTAGCACGATGAAGAAAATAAGTACGCATTTACACCAGAAAAAAAATCTTGTACATTCTAATTTTCGAACAACGGAACATTGTAGGAAAAAAAAACACCAAACAGCCAAAAGTTGGAAGATAGTTCAGCAAAGAAGCAACTACAGCAGGATGCAAATTAGGTTAAAATCCTTTTAAATCTCCTAAATTCACTGTGAATCACCACGAGTGACTTATGACTAAAATATCCACAGTGTTGGAAATCCAGGCAAAGTGTATTAATTTTCAAGTAGTTGAAAACTGAGCGTCTCAGCGCTGAGAAGTTGAGCCGCCATCGTCCCGCTGAGCAGAAGCTGGGGCTTGATTGGTTCTGATTAGTGAATAAATCAAACAGGTATCAAATCAAGCCGGGCCAATTGCCTCCTACTCACACCTTGATTAGGTTCATGCACCCAAACACGTTCCCCAGTCGAGAAACACTCTCTCTCACTTACGCACACACGCGAGTCTACCCTGTAATTGGCAAACTCTCCCTGCTTCTATCCTTGCCAGCTGTAATTAGTGTGCCAGCAACAATGCTTGTTTGTCAAAAAACACACATGTACAAATACACAGCGCTCATCCCTTCCTCTCTTCTGCCTCAGCTGACACCCTTTGATACACCCACACACACATGCACACACACACACATGCACACACACACAGCATTCAGCCTTCCATGACGCCTGGGGCAGTTAGCATTTACAAATCTGCTCGTTTTTCTGTGAAATCTCCCACATTGCCTCTCGGTTTCTGACATAATGCTGGGAACTGATACATCTCACTATTTCCACCATGTTTAAATGTACACAAGCTGGCACAACGGGGGTGCTAGGTTGAAATTCTCTTTTACTGACCGGCTTAGAGGGAAAAACAATTCCTCCTTTGTTACAGTTTACAGATTTATTCGTGGTAGAAATGATATATTTCTCAGAATTGTCACATATTATGAAATAAAAAGGTCCTTAATTTTAAAGGGAACTTTCAATTTATTCATCAAAAAATGTCAACTCTTGCTAGCACATTCAATAAGCTGTAGCTAGCTTGCTAATTAGGCTAGCATTCCACTCTAGGAACTGGTTAAAAAACTGGCTGACCTTGTAACGTAACACCATTGATTCTTAGCGCAGTGTAGAACCAGTTAATCCTGTTATTATATGTATGAATGTGATGCCCCAGTGAGCTTGTGGTGAAATACAATGCTTCAGATAAAGATGTTGCTGCAGTCACTACAGTTTTAATGCAGAGACCCAACGTAAGGGTCACCAATCCAGTATCCGACCATATTCGAAACAAGATCACATCTACCCTTTAGTTCCCTAAATTTTTCAGGACATTTTGACGTTGCAGTGAAGATGATGATTGCCCTTTACTTGTAAAATGTCATAATTTTATCCTAATAAGAGATTTCTAAGAAATCTTTCATGATTAGTCTACGAATTCTTGAGTTATAGCCATAAACAGATTTTGTTGGGGTCACAGAGTAAATTGACCTCTAAATTCTAATCAGCTCATCAGTGAGTCAAACTGAACATTTGTGTAAGATTTTAATGAAATGCCCCGTAGGCGTTCCTGAGGTATCACATTCTTGAGAACGTAACCTGAAAACATAATGTCTCAGGAAACAGCTATCCCTGCAGCAGAGGCATAAAAACGCTTTTCTGGTACACAAGTCTACTTAGCATAGGGTGACTAGGGTAAAAGATTCCAACATCCGGAGAAAAGCAGGACAGAGCTGCTAAAAGTTTTCTGAAACTCAAGATCAGCCTTCACACAGTGAGGAAATGCTGCACAGTGGCTGTGGACGTTGTAACAGGGCTTTTATTGGTGGAGCATGTTGCCACATAAATGAATGTATTTAGTTTTTTTATGTGCTATTTGGCTCTAGAAGTACTGCTGGGTAGGGCCCGACTGATACACTGGTTTGCTGATACTATTATCTGATTTTGGTGTATTGCAGATACATCAGTATTGGCAGACATGTTCTCTGATATGTGCACTAGGCTACTATTAATTTGTAGGCTAGTTAGCTGGATACACTTAGCGTTTCAGTGTTGGAACATGAGAGGACACCACTAAACATTCGGCACTTGAAATGCCCATTCACCTCCGTTGTTTTCAGCTAGCGGTGATACAAACAAGGAGCTCCAGCTCGTGTGACTGCACAGTTTGTCATAAAAATGCTGTAGAACATCGTACATGATTGCAAATATCCTTATTATAAGGCTTAACTCTCCTAAACAAGCTTGACAGGGGTGCAATGACTTGTTATGGTCAATAAGCTATGCTATTAACCAACAGCTGAAATAAATAATCAGAACTACCTGAGTGCTTAATCACAGCTTGGTTTTTTGAAAGTCAAAGTTAAGTTGCATGATTTCTTCAAGAACATGTTTCCAGCTAGAATCTGACCTCTTGGTGCTCGAGTGAGGGCGCTGGGCGGCGGCCAGCTGCTGCAGGCCAAAAGTGGGGCTGTGGAAGAGGAGGTTGCTGCGTCGGAGCAGCTTCTGCTTCATGGCTGCGAGGCTGCTCCACTCCTGGACGAACCTCAGCACCTGCAGGGGGGAGAGGAGGGGGGGACACAACACCTCACTTCATATTCAATTTCAAGATGAAAGCGAAGGCGCAGGAGCCTTCATCTTCGACACAAATTGATGGTTTGGATATTGGAGGCTCCTTAAAAGCAAAACATTTTTTAGTTTTTCAATTTTGAAAATACACTTGAGCTGAAAACAAACAATCCAAACCTGCAAAGCAGAAATTCACAGTAAAACACACAAGGAGACAGTTTTCAAGATAGCTGAGTAAAACCTATCAAACCAACAGAGAGCTCTATATGCTTTCAGTCAAGTCAAGGATTCAAAGAAAATCCGATGGCAAAATAACAAATAGCACACCAAGCACCAAGGCCTAATGGGCAATTTACCTACGTATATTACACCAGAGGAGTGCTTTTTCCATGGATGATACCTCTCACAGAAAGTTATTTGTGTGAAGATGAAACTATACAGAGAGTTTCATTCCCAGACTGCCTTTGTTGGTGTTTCAGCAGCTGAACTGTATAGATTTTGACACAAATATATATATATTTTTTAATTAAAAGCAGATGTTAAACAGCAGAAGATGTAAACAAAGACGCATTATGCAACAGAATGAAGAGACTCAAGCTTGACCTGAAATTGCAAATGGACGTTTAAGATGGTGGAAATAATGTACGTCTGCAACTGATGATTATTTTTTTCAATCGATTAATCTGCCTTTTAATTTTACGGTTAATCAATAAATTGTTTAAAAAGTGTGAAAAATACTCATCTCAATTTCCCAGAGTCCAAGTGTGACGTCTTTAAATTGCTTCTTTTGTCCAAACAACAGCCCAAAACACAAAGACTTTGCATTTATTATCATAAATGACACAGAAAAGAAGCAAAACCTCACATTCAAGAGGCTGAACCAGGAATTCTTTTTACTTTTTTCATCTGAAAAATGACTAAAATGATTGATTGATTATCACAGCTGTTGGTGATAAATCGTAATCGTTGCAGGTCTATACTTTATGTGTGTTAATGTGTGCAGAATGACTTTAAACAATTTTACTGGCAACAAACCAGAACAGTAAAAAATCATTTAAAACATGATCAAAAAGCCAGACTTTAATATTCTTGTGTTTTCACATTCAGTTCGTATCACTTAGACTACGTTTGACTTTTTAAATTTATTATTATTATTATTATTATTATTATTATTATCTGGTTGTTTTCTGTTAACTGAACATTATCAATGGAAACAAAAAAGACATTAAAAATTTGAACGCTTGAGCAACTAAACACGTTACTGAAAATAAAGCTTCTGAATTCATGACAATTACACATCGTAGCCTGAGCAACATCTCTAATCTTAATCTGTGTAATTTAGCTTTCCCTCCATTAAATTCCTAGAGGGTCGTTTAAAGTTTTTAAAAAATTTGCAAACCTGATTTTGGTTTTCTGAACTTCTCTTTCTTGGATGATTTTCACCGAGAACTGAACCTGATTTGACAGGATGATCCATTCCGTTTACAGATAACTGAAGATGAGGTGTATGAATTATTATCAGTCTTTGAATATTACAGTTATTACAAAAATCCATTACAAGATTTTTTTTTTTAATTTTTTTTTTAAGTTGATTCAAATTTTTACATCAGAAATTACTCATACAACTGCATTCAACTTCAGTGCAGCTTTTCGAGTATTATACACCTGGATTTTAATCTGAAAAAGAAGAAAATAATCGAAATCCTGGAAACTATTCAGTCCTGTTTACATTTCACAATACGCTGTTGATTTACTCACAAGCTCAGAATTATTTGTCATGGCCTATCTTTACTTCTGTAACTGCTGATGATGTGAAAATGCTCCCAAAATCACTGAAGAAAATAAAAAACAGTATCCACTGAATGTGTCATTTTTGGGTTTGTGCACACAAAAGGGACTACAGTGCCTGTATGGGGTTAATTACAGCTTGCTGGGAATCATTAATTTGAACAATAGAAACTTGTAGTTTTGATAAATGATGACACTGAATTATCGCCCAGCTGCAGTTTGAGATTACAGTAACTCGCTCGAGGCTGATATTCAAATGGAAGCTCTTGGAAGTCGGCTGGTGTTTGCTGGAGATCAGGGGTCAGAGCGTTGCTGTTTGGATGAATGTAATGTCACGACTGATCAAGAAAACTCTGCACAACAGTAATGATGGTCCAGAAAACTCCTGACAGGGGTACAGATGAAGACTTCAGAGAGGCTTTAGAAATATCCTGAGATGGTATCTGCTTCACAAGGTCAATAAAGCTTAGCCGAGAGTCGAAGAGTTGAATCAGATGTCAGAAGGCGTGACTGAGGAGTGAGTGGGACGGCGTTTCCAGCTTCCAGCTTCTCCAAAGGTCAGATGGGTTAATGAGAGAGTATCAGACATTGTGTGGGTGGAAAGTGGGAGGGCTGTGATTTATGACTGTGGAGCTGGACAAAGTTGTACGTTAACAAGGCTTTTGTCTCTTTAAGGTTAAAGCTTGTGATATTCTGTGTTGGTCTTATTTAGAAAAAAACATGAAAAATACACGACAAGAACCAAATCTACAATGAAACGATCCTACAAACATAGAGCCTCATCCTGTTTGAGGCGTAAGCACAGCTAAGAGCTGACAATGTACAAAATTTAACCTTGTGATTTACAATCATCTTTTCAGAAATGATTTACACATGATGCATTAGACGGTTTTGTTACGAAGAAACATCTGGACGTCATCCTTGAAAATCATTTGGGGCAGTCACTTTCAAAAAATACTTGGCTAGTGATAAGGGGGTGGGTTCTTACAAGGACTTCACCATACGATAATATCACGATACACTGTGATACGATGCATATGGCGATACATTGCAATATTCCACGTAGTTTACTGAAAATGTAAAAACAGCTGAAATACAAGTTGCTGTGTAGGATCTGTTGACGATTCAGGGAACAAATTGAGTCAAAACAGTTTATTCAAAACTTCCTTTCCAATTTATTTGAACAGTATTGGCAAATTACCGAAACCACTGATGTAGCTGCCATAAGATCATAACGAAAGGTGAAATTTAAACACACTCTTGCACATTAACTGAACACACTGACACACAGGACACACTGAAATTGAAAACATGAATATAAGGTGCTTAAGTGTTTTTTTGTGTTACTGAACTTCAGGGCTGGGTACTGGCAAAGACGTCACGACACGCATCAGGATGTATGGGTCACGATACGGTAAGAAAAACCTTTGTTGTCTCCCTTGGGAGTAATTTGTCTCGTACATTCGAGAGAACACAGGCAGCCAGCTCACACAAGGTGATTGCCGGTGCCGGCTCCTGAGTTCAACCATTCAACGTACACTTATGTCACTATAGTTCCTCATGTGCTGCCAAAGTACCTGCTCTGGAGCTGGAGCTTAAAAAGTTCCTCCAAATGTAGCTCTAAGAACTACAACAGTTCACGGGTTCTGCAGTGCAGATGCTATAAAACGGGAGGTTCTTAGAACTTGAAATGGTTCCTGCAGGCTGAAAACACCTAATCTTGTTCTTCACGTAGTCATCTACTACCATCCAGTCATGTATGCATAACTAGGGGAGGGTGACGAAGAAGCTGGAAGGTTACATTAAATGTAAAACAAAGAGATGAACGTGTGAAAGCCGAGGCTGTTTTCTTAGAAGGAGCGGACTTTATTATCGCATCGCTGACTCCTCGTATGACACTGATTGGTCCAAACCACTCTGTTTTTGCCACAAGTCAGTAATTTGGGGCCTGGCACGATGGATTCTTGTGTTGCATGATCTCATGTGAAATCCAACTGCTTCCCAAGGTAAATATTTTTGTAATATATAGGTTTATAATAGTTTCTGACTATTTATTTCCAAAAAGGTTTGCTTGGGCAGCCGCTCTTTGTTTGTGCCGAGTGTAGGTGAGTTCACACGTCACCGCCTCCATGTCCGAGCTGCACTGCTGCCCACATTAAACCGCTAGCTTTGTATTGATTTTGATGGACAATCGGAGCGTAACAGGGCATAAATAATGGGTCATTGGATGGATGCAGCTCACGCCTTCGCTTTACAAACCAACATAAACAAGCTGACAGGTGGGCAGTCTGTCAGCGGCTCCGTTACTGCCATGGCAGATTGCAGGATTTAATATTAGCTGGTCGGCGTGCTGGGTCGTTTCAGGCGATGATCCGTCTCCCTTAACAACCCTCATAAAACGGCACTTTCTCTTTCCCCGGTCCCCTTGGCTGCCCAAAACCCCCAAACCGCCCCTTCTCTTATTTCCTCTCTCCATCATCCAGCCGACCCCTCCTCCCTCGCTCCCTTTGGGCACTGCAGTGGTGGAAGTGGGCGTCCACACTCTCCCTATCTGTCTGGCTCCTGATGCCATGCTGCTGCTCTTCCTCCTGATGATCAGTGGTGTCATTAGTTTCACATGGCAGCGACACACACGTCTGATATCTGTTTAATAACCCCCTCACAGCCTCTTGCCTCATCTTCATTGGGTCAGTGGAATTGGGGAGATAGCCCCACCGACCGTCATATCAAACTAAATTATCTTAGTCTAAAATTAAGGTCATCCTTAAATCAGCCTATGGGCTCACGAACTGAAAACTTTGAGCTTCACTCTCCAGCTTGTATGTAGAAGTTCCTGTCGTCTTGAGGACTGTGTGAAGTCACGCGGCTGAGTTTTTCTTGTCTTTCCAATCAATCAGAATAGAAAGTGCTGGAACATTTCACAACCCAAAAGTCAACTCCAGAGGAATTCCCCTTTAAGGCGATTGTTAGAGTAATAACACATTAAGTAGGTATGTCTCCCTCGTGTGAACACTCTGGTCCACACACACATCTTCATGAAAACCACAGTGCATGTAGCTGACACACACACACACACACACACACAGACGCACAAACAGCCTGGCGGGAAGGGCAGACCTGTATTTGATTTTCCCGGCGTCGGCTGAAGGCTTCGGGCAGGTCGTCCCAGTTGGTTAGTTTGATGTCCAGAGGGACGAAGCTCAAGTTCAGAGGAGTGCCGTCCTAACAGATGAAGACAGTGAGACAAAGCAATAAGGTTTGTTACTCCTGCTACTACCACCACCAATTATAAGGCTGATGCTACTAAATATACTACAATACACCTTTTTAACAATTATTTTTTAGGATTTCCCACAAACATGAATGACACCATTCAAAAAATGGTTTAAATCACATTAGAATCACAATATATAAAAATATTTGTATTGCTGGATTCAAGTGAGCTGACCCTTTTAAATTGTAAATCTTTAAGGGTACTTATGTTGAATTTTTAATTTTTTTATTTATTACATTAAAGGTGGAGTCAGTAGGATTTTCCAAAAAAATACTATATGGACATACACAAAGTAATGCTGCTAAATCATCACATCTGAGCCTCTAAATGTGTTTGATGACTGTGCCGCCTCTGCCTGTATTTCGATGTTTTGGTTTAGCCAGGACATTTCTGGGTGGGGAGGGGGTGCGTTTCCCCCAGCAAATGACAGCATGCAGGTGAGGTTGAGAGAACAGCGGAGCATAACGAATGGACACCGTCCAGACCAGAGAAAGTTACAGATGCGGACACAGCACCAAGAAAAGGAAACTGCAAGCGGATAAGGGAAAGGTAAAGCTGCTTTATGTCATCGTACAACGAAATTGCGAGGTTAGAGTGGAGGGCTAGTCCTGAACAGGCCGCCACATTGGGCCAACCTGACCTAATGTGCCTAACACGCATGTTTAAACGGTGGGAAGAAATCGGAGCAACCAGAGGAAAACCACGCAGACACGGACAGAACACGCAAACTCCACACAGCGAGGTCCTGCCCCAGCCGGGTATCTGACCCAGGACCCTCTAATGTTAGACGAGCAACCTGGATTTGAACCCAGGACCTTCTTGCTGTGAAGCAGCAGTGCTAACCACTAAGCCACCGTGCTGCCCATTGTTTCAGAGCGAGAGAGAGTCTCAGTTTGGCTTTCAGCTGCTTTGGAGCACTGAAGGAGAGGCTGGGAAGAGCAACGCGGAGTTGGCCTGTTTGGTGACGGACAGGCAGGTGCTAAACACCGGCAGTTAGCTTGTTAGCTTGCTAAATTATCGACTCCTCCATTAAACAAATGTAATATTTCTAGGGAACATACTGTGTAACGTTAGGTAAGCAGTATAGTAGTACACGTAGTACACGTAGTACACGCTAAGTTACGATACTTCTGATGTGTTGAGCTCGGGAGGAGTGGCCCAGTTTGAATGTTGTGTTTACAAACAGCAACAAACAAATGCTACTGACTCAGTTCCCGTATCACAAACAAATGTCACAAAACAACCAAAAAAACACAGACAAGGACATAATTAAAGAACAGCAACAACTAAAAACACTCACTAACTTTATGCAGAATTTATCTAATTACTTAATTAAGGTTTAAAAAAAAGAGCAAATTTTCCTGCATGAATTACTCAACCATATCAGGGATATAATTTTCCATTTTTAACTTGAGGTTTCATTGAATTATATCTTATCACACTATAAATGGCACCAAGTAATTGAAGTATTAAATCGAAGCAGGAAAATAAATTAGTCAACAGACAGAAAATGATGCTGCAATGTTCTTGATGAACTATTCTTTCAGCACAAATACCAAAAACTTCTCGAATAATGCACGTGGTGAGAATAGACAAAAGTTCTCACAAGGCAGAGAAAACTGTGAATAACATGCAATCCTTCTGGAGCACAGTGGCACCAGCACACCACACACACGGTCCCTTCATGGTTCTTTGGAGGTTCCTCTGGTTCCTCGTGTTTCCTGACCACCAGTTGGTGAGACGTGGGATTAGCTTGAGTCACTCATGTATCCAAAGCAAACAAGCACAACCACGCAGGTTTTTCTTGCTCAGTGTACTTCCAAGTCAGTGATGAAACAGCGGAGTTATTGTTTCACTTGCCTGACAGGAATAAATATCAGAGTAATATTGTAGTTATGTAACTCAGATAGAAACCAATCCGGAGGAATGGTTTGCAAACCTCACTGATGCGATCAAATAAATGTTGCTTTTATGTGCCAGAGAGGGTGGGTGGCTTAAAGTCTTCCCATTAGCTTGAACAGAAGAATTCCTTTTAATGTGAACATTGCTTCCTCACATAGCAGGAGTCGATGCTGTGCTGCCGTGAACGAGCAGGATAAAGTCAAATAAGGACAGAGTTCCACTGTGTTGAGTGTGTTTGTTCCCACGCTTGGGTTATGACTGACTAAGTCTTTAATGTCTGGTCAAGTTTGCCTCGAGGCATTTATCATGCTAAAAATATTGTGATGTTTCGGGTGACTGCCGACATCAAAATGCTTGATGTGATGGTGACATAACTGCAGAGTAGAACTGTTTCTTTAAAGCTCATACCATTAATTAAGGAGAGTCTTTACATCTTGACATCATTCAAGTGCATTTCTAAAATTAAAAGATACTTCAGAATTACTTTCTTTTTAAAAATTAACATTCCAAAACAATAGCATTTCCCTAAAACGAGCTTCAAGTATAACGGATATGTACCTCATCCAGGCACGTTTATCCTGAAATGCCTCTTTTTGAGAGTTGTACAACAAGGAGTAGAAACGAAAACACAATGACAACCACAACCAAAGGTAGAACATGCTGTTTCAGCTTGGGAAGCCAGGGGGCGTCTTCTTTAGCTCTGACAGTAAGCACTCAGGCGATGTCCAGGTAATGTGGATGTTCTGATGAGCTTCTTGACTTTTCTCTCTTCCCAACCCACTATAACAGCATCCTCTCTGTGTTCCAGTATCTCATGATTAGCAGATAACAACACACTATTTAACATGCATGATGGGAATTTAACTGTAACTGTTTGACAGACACCTAAGAACATAAAGAAAACACTGTAAAGGGTTTAAGGTACAAAATCAGGACACTAATTAGTCAAACTTTGTGTTTTTAACTTTAGACTAAAAATGTTTTGTGTTCTGTTTTATTTGTCAGAATGTTCTGTGATTTATGGTTTTGGTTTTAACTGTCTTTTGGTCTGCTGTGTTAAGTCTGACTGTATTTGGAGGAAAAGCAGCGAAGCTTCACCCCCTTGTGTTTCTATCTTTTCTTCTTCTTTATTTCTTTATTCTGCCATTAAAGTCTATCGCAGCCCATGGATCCATATGGTCAGAAGTCATGAAATTTGGCACATCAGTAGAGGGTCATGACAAGAGGCCATGGTGTAAATTTAATGTCAATTGGCCAGAGGGGGGCGCTATAGCAAATAGTCAAAAATGCAGCGTTTGAACATTCATCTCATGCCCTGTTTGACAAATATTGCTCAAATATTCAGTTAAAGGGGAATTCGTTTTTTGACACCTGGACCTTATTTATAGGAATAAATACGCTCATATACTCACCCAGACAATTTTGGTGCAGCTTGGAGTCCTTCGGACGCTATTTAGATCCATCCGATATCTTCGTATCCATATGATAGTAGCGCACGAGGCCACAGCAATGTAGCCTCTAAATAAGACATTATCTGTCGCGAAACTCGCTAATTTCACCCACATTTTGTCATGAATCGCCAGTGTTATCACCATGTCAGCTCAACCTTCTTGTCATAGTCATCCAGGGCTTTTTTTCAGTGGTATAAGGATTTGTAACTTTTGATGACGTCACAGATATGCGTGGCAAAAGCTCTAGTTGCAGCTGCTCCAAAAATGCCTTGGGACTGCATCTGTAGGTAAAAACAGCCAGTATGAACTTCTTGTCCATATTTACTGTTATCCTATTGTTTAAGCAACTGTTGCCCGGGTACTAAGCAGGAAGGACATGGTGAGTAGTAAAGCCCGTTTCCTACTTGATTTAATTTGTTGCTTTGGCCAGAAGTGACACTGATGAGTGGTCAATGCATGCCTGGAGCTGAAAGAGTTAAAATTGTTTTAACTTTTATGCGCAGCCAAAAGCCACCTGGAAATGTGTCACGCGAGTGTGTTTTTATTGAACTGTATTTATTTTAAAGACTTCATTTTTTCCTTACTTTTAAAAACTTAACTGTGAGCCTAGAAGCTTCACCTTGGGAGAGGAAGAAGGACTAAAAAGAATACACAGAAAACATGGGATGCCACCCTAAGAAACACTCTTGGAGTGAAATAAGAGGGATAAGGTTAGAGTTGTGATTCATCCAGCATCACAAACTTTAAATTTTCCCCCCATTTTTTTTACTGAATGACAACATTAAAGCAACCACTGGCCGGACAACACAAGGCTCTTCATAGAAGCCAGCACAGCTTATGTAGTCTGAAACAGAGTCATTGGAAACAAAACAGTGACTTTAGAGGGGAGAGTAAACCACAGAAACCCCTCCAGTAAGATTATATTAGATACTTAGAGAAGATTAGATCACATCGTCATGTACATTGCAACACGTAGGGAAAGTCACTGGCTTGGTTACTGACTTGCTAGTCCTAAAATTAGCACTTAACACAGTAAAAAAAATACAACATCATGTTAATATTTATGGAAGTGGTATGTATAGAAGAACTGAAAGTTCTGACTCCAAACTTAAACGCTTGTTGTGCGGGCGTATACATCTTTTCTATTGTCAAACAGTCAGCGGAGAATCAACAGATGAGGTGAAGAAAGGCAAGTGAAAGCATTGTCGCTGACTCAGTGTATAAAGGCTGAGAGTGTGTTCAGGTTTACAAGCCTGGTGATGTCACTGCTGTCAGCTATGGCTTGTGTATTTGTGGGTTTGTGTGCATTTGTACGGAATACTAATGCAGAGGTTTGTGATCCCATGTGAACCAAGCGGGCTGTATTTATTTTGCCATTGGCAAACAGCACGTCGGAGCTCTGCTGCTTACAGAGCAGGAATGACAGACATCGAGGCAGAGAGATAGAGTAAAGAAGACACTTGGTTCCTTGTGTGTGAGCAGTTAGGTTCATGTAGCATGCAGCTATTTACATTTGCAAAATCTGTTTTTCAGAGAAATATTATGCTTTCTGGTGTCTCTTTTTTTCAGAGATAGCAAACAGAACCTGTTTCTGCTATATATCAACTTACAACCAGGTATTTCTGTAGTATTTATGGACATGTCATCACTCTTACGTAGACTCACGCAGTAGCTTGGTCAAGACCCCTCCATGATTTCGTTTTTTAAAGCGGGTGTTCTACTTTAGTTCTGTTTACACTCCAGTGTCAACCCATCCATGGCAATATTGGACTGTTTTGTTTAGTGTTTTAATTAAAACTTAAAAAAAAAAAAATTGAATTCCCATAAACTTTATGTAATTTTAGCATCAAATATATAAAGTGAAGTGAGCTGCAAGACGCTTGTGCGCCAGTAAACAGCAGCAGAAGAATAAGAAATACAGTAAGTACAACATAAAGAACTTATCTGAGTCCAAAATAACATTACAATAAATCAATAAACAAGTCACAACAAGCACACAGGAACGCTTAAAGTTACTGCAAAGTTTATCTGATGACTTTAGACAGAGGCAGGCTAGCACTTCCCACTGGCTACCAGTATTTGAGCTATGCTAATTAGCGGCAGTCAAGCTCATCTTTGTTACTGTTCACACAGTTGAAGGAGTGGTATCTATCTCCTTGTCTGGAACTCAGGAGGGAGTCAGATAACAAAAAGAAAGAGACGTTGGTGTATCCCTTTAAACCTGACACGAGTAGGAAGGGAGACTGAAAAGTTGTTTGTACTTGATAATACTACTTTCCAGAATTTTGTTGGGTTAGAGTGACAGCTAGAGATTAAGCTCAAATAAAAAACTGATATAGCTTTTCTCACAAAGGATGTGCATTTATTCCAAATTTTTCTGAAAACTGGCCCAGTGAGATGCATCTTGAGAGCATCCAGTGAGAGACCAAGCTTTGTTTCTTAAATAAAATTACTGTTAACTGTTCAGTAGAGAATCAAGGGCAGCAAATGTTTTAGAAAAATATTCTAAAGCTAATTCAGCATCGGGGATTCCAGAAGTAAAGTATTATCATTACTATATAGGTCATCAAGAAAGGCTTGTTCAAAATTTCCTAAGTTTCCTCTTAATTATAGTTTGAGTTGAAGTTATTTTAACATATACATTCCTGAATACAGGCAATCGGGCAATGATTACTAATCCCAAAGTCACAAACACCACTCACAGCAATTTTATAACTCTTATTAGAAAACCAATCAAAAATCAATCAGGGTAAATCTAGCAGGATTTTACAGGTCAGGTCTGGTCTGGTCAGGTCTGGTTTGGGGCTGAGTGAAAACTTCCTTTAAATAATCGGAAGCAGTGGCCCCACAGTCGAAATTAAAACCTCTCACAACTATTGTTTCTGAATTAGTATACCGAGAGACCAATTCTGCCAAGTCATCGATAGAATTAGTTTCAGCTGAAGGAGGTATATAAACTCCAATTACTACAAATGAATTGTTAGACCTACAATTTATCCTCATAGGGCAAGAAATTCAAAACGCTGAGGCACTGACTGTACCAGTCTGAAATAGGAACAGGAAAACAACATTTGACATAAATAGCCACTCCGCCACCCCTTCTAGTTCTGTCAGTTCGAAAAATACTCGAGTTATTTATGTCCACCTGTGAATTAATGATGCTATTTTTAACCTGTTGCCATTCTCATGGCCCATAGATGGGCCATAAGAGTTTTAAGTTGTTCTTAGCACTGTGC
>JAQLOL010000017.1:14440437-14453853 GCA_029783665.1 Naso thynnoides
TTACACTGGGAAGAATTCCACTACATTGTCATTATGAACTTAAAAACTGCTGTGAAATGCAAAATAATAAAAATTTTGTTGTTGTTACTGCACACACAGTCCAAAGAATGGGATCTATCTTCTTGTCTGGACCTCAGGAGGGAGGAAAATAAGAAAAAAAAGTTGATGTATCCCTTTAACAAATATTGTCTGTCTGTTCTCAGTTAAGTACTTTTCAGAAAGTATAACCAAATTTTACATTCTTTTGTTAATTATATTTTTTACAAAGCATCCCAGTCTTTTTGAATTTGGGGTTGTAAGATGCAATAATCTTTTCATTTACAGCCAGCTGAAATAAATACTTTGGGTTTTCAAAAAACTCATTTTTACACTTTGGTACCAGGACAGACTTATTAAAAACTTGTTGTAGTTATAATCCATGCTGGCATGGTGTCGTAGTGGTTAGCACTGTTGCCTCATAGCAAGGAGGTCCTGGGTTCGAGTCCCAGCTGGGGCAGGACAAATTAATAATTAATAAATGTGTCTGAATGTCTGTGATTTGATCAGCCAGTAATACATTGATGCATACTGCCTCATTTAGGTCAGACAACATGGGACGAAAGGGGGAAAAGTTAATAAATGTATCTTTAGCTATGGCTAGCTAAGATTTTTTTTGCTAGCTTTAGCTCGACGTGGTTCTTTATCCACGGTGCAGTCTCTGTGGTTTGTCTCAGCTCAGCATTATAATCAGTTTTGTCAAGAATATTGTTAACGTAAAACTGTTTTAACTCATTTTTTCCCAAATATGGTTACTGGATATTTGCCTCCATGGGGCAGAATTATAAAATGTGCAACAAATGTTTTTCATCTTGGTGCTGAATGCGTGTCTTTAAATGATGAAAATCTGCAACCTTTCACTTTCTTCAAAATGAATAAAAGCGGAAAGATAAAAATCTACATTCCAACACTATATTACACAACCAAATTGTTGTGACGTGTTTGTTCTTTGCTAAGTGTGAACAGAATAACTGCTGTTTAATAAATTCTTTGATTCTTTTATAATGAAAACAGCTTTCGAATTCATCTGTTTTTATTAGCACCGCTGAGGCCAAGAATGAGCAGCTGATTTCGTTTATTAGTTCCTCGTCTGAGCCTGAAATGTGTCTGTGAAATCGGCTACTGCGACGACCGGCTGGAATAAAAAGCAATAAACTCCCTGGGCTGATGGCCACAAGTTTGGGAACCAGCACTCAAATACAATCCGTGGAAGCTCTGACGAGTTCCCAGGTTTAGAAATTCCCGCTGCTCGTCCCTGTGGGGGTCAGAGGGGAACAATATCCACATGCATGTGATGGGAAGAATGAACAACAGGTTGTAAAGTCTGTCTGTTCACTGACTTTGTGGCATTTTCCTTTTTCTCTCTGTTTTCATCGCCCTGCCCACCCTCTTTTTAAGCTGCTTTTCTCTGAATCTTTTCTGCCTGTCACTTCTTCTCCTCTGTTTTGAAGTTTTCCATCTAAACTCGCTGCAGTTTGAATCCATAAAAGCACCAAATTTCCCAAGACGGCGGTGGTTTGGTAATCATTGTCATACCAATAGACTTCAGTGGCTGAACTGTTGTCATCAAGACTAGTAGCAGCTAGTTTCCTAGTCAGCCGCACGGCTGCGAGCGTGGCGGTTCTCTTGCTTGAGGGCACATCGGCAGCCGTTACGTTGACGGATGAGACAGCTCTAAAGAAACTCACTTTTCCAGATTTTCTCAACCGCTGCATCATCTCCTAATTGTGACATAACTCGTTGAGTTAATGTTAAATGACTTTAACAACAAAATTTGTCCTGTTAGTTAAAAATCCAAGTCACGTCAAAGCTCTTACAAACAAAATAACCTAAAGATGAAAGATGAAAGAGTGCCGGTGTTTCTTTTTGCTTTCATAGCAGAACAGCTCCCTGTCCGACCAAAACCGTTCTAAACAAAACCACATGAGCTCATGGCTGTGATCAGTGACGGGCCTCGCCATGTGTGAGACAAACACGGAGGGCGAAGGCTTGTGTGTGCGTGTGGAGACAGATTTGTGTGTTTATCCGGGCTCAGCCCTGAAATCCAGCTCTCACTGTGAGCCCATTCTCTTCCCTGTCGGCGTCCACAGGAAGCATCGTGAAAGTGTTCATGTGAAGTGTTGATGCTCAGAGAACAAACACTCACCTCTGTTTGAGTTTCATTTTCAGGAACAGAAATTTAAATTGTTCATCAGCCTGATGAGCTATTACATGAGTCAGTGGATGGATTTTTTTCAGTCTCTGCTTGTGGCTTTTTCTTCCTTGTTTGGTCCTCGATGTGAGGAACTATTCAAATATCTCATTTCAAAGATGCTTGTCTGTTCCAACATGTCTTTGCTCTATGAAATTCAGCTTTATCTCATTTAATTCACTGACTTCTTACTGAACGGAGCATCCTGTTTGCACAAATGCCTCTAAAAGCAACATTTAAAAACCGATAACTGCATGATTTAAATCCAGTTGCTGTATTTAAATGTGACCTTTTCAGTCTTCAGTCCGTCTGTATCTACCGCTGCATCAGTGCATCTCTTTGTCTGCGCTGAAAAAGCTGTGGCCTGGCCTTTTCAATTTTTAATGAAATCACGCAAAACCTGAGGCACATCTCACACACACACACACACACACACACACACACATCATCAGCACACCCACTGAAAAATGTAACGTGACCTGTGTGTGGGAGAGATCCTGACCTCAGGCTGTGGTATCACATTACTATCTGGACTCTCACAGGTGTTTATATTGGGCTCTGTATTAATTATTCATGTGCAGAATTGTTTAGTCTTTGAACGTGTCACCTTCAGCATCCACAAAGCTTCTTTATATAAATGCCATTTAAAATCTCAATACAGAGTTACTGTTCCACGCTTTGTCAGGCTTTCCATTCTAACACCTCATGTATGAAACTGAAAGTATTAATTTCACACTGTAGTATGCATAAACAGGTCTTTCATTTGAAAGCTGCGTCTCTGACAGACCTGCGTGCTTCCAGCTGGCCGGCCTTAAAGCCAGAACCCTTTTAAAGTCATTTCATATTTGCACTCGGTGGCTACATTCATGATATCGTGCCTGAAGACTGACGGCCATTTTGCAGCACATGCAGCACATCTGCAGCACAGCATTCAGAGGAACCAAAACACATTAGTTAATTAGAAAGGCAGCGGATTGTGTCTGTTTACACCAGATGCAAATGCAGCACATAAAGATGCAAATATATTGAACAGATTGCTATTTTTCTGCCTGCAGAAAGTCTGCTGCAACACACAAAATAGTGTTTAAACACATAAAATTGCTTTAAAATGATGATCTGATTCTTTTTTTTTATCACGTGTGTTTCCTGTATTTTTCCTGGCCCAAAATAAACATGAGGAGCCTTTCCTGCCTTATTTTGTGGAGGTACTGGTTGAATTTTTGCTGGACACTCTGTCACAATGGACTTCAATTTGCTCCCTGTTCATGCTGCTTAGCAACCACTCACGAACATCTTAGCAACCAAGTTAACACATCCCGTTACTTTGTCATCTCGTGGTTGACTTAGTTCAAACGGATGAGGAAAGACTGATTGTCGAGGTGGAAAAAACAGAGAGAACTCTGCGACTGCTTACCTGCTGTTTATATTATATGTGTTTTTAAATTCTGAGAAGGCAGAAGAAGCCGCCTCTGCACAACCTTGATCCCAAAGAGTTGAGACGCCGTGTGAAACATGAAGCAATGTCTGAGAGTCATTTCAATCAGCTTGGATTCCTTTCAAAATTGTCTGCCTCCTAAAAAAACCCTCTCATTCATCATTTGAGTGCAACTTCTGTGGCCTTGTAGGTCTACACCGATGAGCACTTTTCCGAAGTGTTTACAGGTTTTTCTCTGAGCAGCTCACAGGTTAGTCTCTCTGCTAACGCAGTGTGTGTCTCAAATTACAGACGTCTCCCCTGTGAGGGTACAGCTGAGAGGACGCTGGGCTCCTCACACTGACGTCCAGCTCAGGCTGAACTTATTAAAAATCAGCTTACAACTGAGAGAGTAAAGTGTTTGCTGTGAGAAGACATTTCTACCTTCATCCACATCCGAAAGAAAAGAATGGAACAGGAAATTTAACTTGAGGCAGGATGTTCCTTTAAAATAAGAGGCCGAACCCACCACAGCAAACTCACTTAGTGCGCGCTTTGAATGAAATATGGTAAAAGGTTTTGGACATCTCCCTGCAGGGCAACAAATGGAAATGTCTGCCGATAGGTTAATGTGGCCATTCTGTGGAAATATGACGAGAGGACAGGAGAGGAGAGATGAATGCCACAGATCCACCAGCACGTAGACGAAGCTTCACATTACCAGCACGGATCATAGGAGACTGACGTGACTGTTATGGTGAGTGGCGCCTGCTGTGGTGAAAGGTCTGCAGACTGTCACTGGATATCTGATAAAGAGAAGCTAAGACAGGCTAACAGCTGGACACAACAGCATGCTGCCTAATGAATAAAAAGGTTTGGAATCAGCAAACAGACAAAGAAGCTTCAGTACTGCCATAGTTTAAATCGAGTGTGAGCCTAAATTTAAAAAACAAACAGACAAAAAATAGACAGGCATGCTGTTTAATGAGGCGCTTTTCCTGTCCATATAATATCTGTCCCTTTACTACATTCAGTATTTGGGAAAACCCGTCTGTTATAGCAAGCTAAGCTAACTAGTCTCCACACCTGAGTAGAAACTAGTAAGACTATCACAGATTTGTTTTTGTGGGCAGTGCTTTTTGACTGCAGGTGCACAAGTCAGTATAAACTAGTCAACCATCAGTACATCAGTTTATATTCATACGATCACAAATCATCCCTCTAATGTGACTTGTATCGATCTAAAGTCATTTTTCACCACAAAAATCAATTCTGTCGAAGCTAAGAGTGAGTGCCTTGTTTTATCATGTCAGACGTTGTCGTGCTGATGCATTTTTCTCAGCTCTAATGGTAAATAGATGTAAAGGTTACTCCAGTTCACTCTCTGATGTTCTGCCCGTGTGTGTTGTGTCAGCAGCGTCTCTTCAGATGATGGTGGATCGTGGCAGGAAGCAGCAGGAGGACGAGAGACTTTCAGTCGGCGTTTGCGTCCACACAGACTGAATCGAGGCCTTGAACTGAATGTTTGTGGAGTTCAGAGCATCGAGCATTTCCAGTGTTTGACCTCCTCTACCACTGCACAGAAACAGGCTTTTTCTTTTCTTCTATTTTTGACCAAAAAACCAAAAAGTTATTATATTGATTTCTTCACTCTAAATGAGCCCATATCATTCTTGTATCGTATCGTCAACCATGTATCCCAACACAAATCATATTGCTGTTAAAACGTATAGTTACACCCCTACTTGTTATGCAGTTAACAGCTTACTATGTAAACCAAATGATATTTATGCTTTTTATCGCCCTCTTTATAACTCCCTTATGCTGATTTCAAGAATAATATGAAAATATTCTTTATTTTTCTCATTTGTCCCATTAAAAAACAATAACAATAAATTGATCCAACTTACAAATATGGTGTGTGTATTGAAAGTCAATTATATATACTTCCTCTGCGCCACAGGGCTCCATTGTCATCCAAAAACACATCAATGGGCCACAGTGTTATAGTGCCGGACATGTTGCTTCATTACCATGAACACACACACACTGACGCACTGAAGTTTATTTGGACTCGGTTCCACAAACACCATCCTGCTGTAAATACCCACAAGAACCCAAAATGTCAGCCACTGAAATGCACTATTATATTTAACATTTGCTAAAAACTAAAGTCCAGTTTAAAAGCGAAATTTATGTCTTCAGTTAACAAACGAGTTTGGCACAGTGTGCCAGCAAACGTGGTGGTTAAGTCAAAAATAACATAATATTAGTTTTCATCTCTTTATGCAATTTACTGATGATGAATACATTTTTATTTTCTCAATCATCTTACTATAAATGATGCAGTCTTCGATGAACACACAATTGTTTTTGTTTTTTTGGCAAAGTTGGAGCAATTACAAACATTTTTCACAAGTTCTGCTTTTTTTTCTGATTCTCAATTGTGTAAAAAAGGTGATGTCATACACTTCTCTGCCCAATCAGAATCAGGGATCATCTGCCACTCCAACACAGTCCTTGTGACGCACATTACCTAATTTCAATTTTTTTTTCCAAACTTTAACATGAATTGAACTGAATTTATTCTTCCAGTGGTTTAAATGCTTTAATTGTTTTTTGTTAAGAAACAGTAATGAAATACAGTAAAGGTGTATTAGTTTCAATATGCAACACAGATTCAGACAGAAAAATAAAACTAAAAAAGGCGACGGCACTGCAGGCTATGAATAATTATGGGGCTTTTGTGTGTGTGTGTGCAGAACACACTTATTCACACACACAGGATGTCTGGTAAAAATGTGTTTAGATCTACAAAGTGCTACATTCCAAAATGTTAAAAAAAAATGTAAAAAAGTCAAGTAAGGTGATGCCAAAAAAAAAGAAAAAAAGAAAAAAAAAGGAAAATAACGCATACTTATCTTGAAGATAATGAGGGCTGTTCTCCAAACCAACTGTATGATTTGGAGATAAATATGTAAATATTAAATGAACCTGTACAAAGATCTCATGAAGGACACAACAACGTTTTAAAAGCCAAAAGTGATGCAGCTCCTCAGGGTGGAGAGGCTGACTGAGGAAAAACAGAGACAGTGTGAATGCCTCAGCACAAAGCTGCGTCAGTTCCCTGTGATTAGGATACATGGGACATACAGTGCCTCTTATTGATATCGTTTTGTGTCCTCACGTTGAGACTTTGAAAAGATTTTCTATTCACCGAGTCCACTTCATCCTCTGTGGCTGCAGTGATGGAATATGGCTCCAATCTGCTGCTTCAATATATCGTATATAAAAATGATATAATAAATCATTATGGAGAGAAGAACGGCTCTGCCGCTCTCCAAACACTGTTGTCCTGTGAACAGCCCTTCTTATTGTCTCTAAATTCAATAGTCCCCCCCCTCCCACACACACACCCCCACCCCCCGTGTGCTTCTTTTTATTACTTGTCTCATTTATTGCAGTGCAATGTCGGTTCATATCTGGCTTTGTAAATGAAGTTTTTGCAACAAAGGTTATTGAAATAAGTCCACAGGATCCTAGAGGATAAGTGATGCCGGAGAGAGTTAATTGGCTTTTTGAGTGTTGGATCTACGTGTAACCTGCTATGGAGCAGGTTACCATGGCGATCTACCTGTGCTGCAGAGTGAAACACCTTTGTGAGAAGCCGGAGCTGAGCCCTGAGTTTGCTCTGTGGCCTACTAATCTTCCTTCATGAGTGCAGGCTCAGAATCCCCTTTGAAGCATGCGGACGCATTTTTAGAATCTGTTGAATGTGGTGTCTAATATTTTTATCCAAAGTGTTTGTTCCCCTCCAGCCAAATATTTAACTTTCATTAAAAATTCAAAGCAGGGTTTAAAGTTTTGAACTGGCAGGGATCATGTCCTCCGGGAAGAAAACAAAACAGCTTACCGCCCTTAATGTTGTACTCTTGGCTATAATGTGTATTTCCCTGCAGGGTATCAGTTAGTTTCATTTTGTAAGATTTCCTACCTCCTCTGGTCGACCGAGTGCCGGAGTGCCTGTGAGCAGGACGGCGTGCTTGGCGCTCTGAATGAGAGGCACCAGAATCTTGGTCCGTGCTGCGTTCCTGGATTTGAGGTAATGTGACTCATCCACCACGACCACAGCAAACCGCTGCCTGGTTAGAGCCTCCACCAGGGGACGGGCATCTGTGGTGAGCAGGCCATAACCAAGCACCGTCACCTTACTGCTGCTGATGCCCCTGAAGAAACAAGGACACACACACACACACACACACACATTCTCATTGTGGATAAAACACAAATGATGGTGTATAAAGAAAGACGATGAAATGAGATGCGTGTTTCCGTTTTGAGGATCTGTCATGTCTTTCATGTTTATACAGTCATTAATTACAGCTATTAAGTCTGGCACTTATTTTATTTATCTAACTATTTTCGCAATTTATTGTTTAATTGCACACAATGTGAGAAAAAGTGCATTTTTCCCAGACCTCAGGGTGAAGTCTATAAAGTGCTTGTTTTGTCAAAATGACAGACCGAAACCCAAGATAAGTTTCACCTTACTGTCACAGAGGGACAAAACACAAATATTCACATGAGGCTGTGGCTCAGGAGTAGAGCGGATTGTCTATTAATTGGCAGGTTGGTGGTTCAATCCCCAGCTCCTTTGGTTTGCATGTTTCAGTTTCTCTAGGCAAGATACTAAACACCAAATTTCTCCCGATGGCTGCACCATCGGTGTGTTGAATGTGTGTGTATGAATTCCTGATGGTACTTTGTACCCTGCCATTATTAATCAATCAGTAACTTTCTTTGTCCCCAGTGAGGCAATCGGTTGATGACGGGAGGCATGTACATCAAATGAAGATCTAAGGCGCCCCGTGAAAAAGCACTTTCAAATCTAAGCATTGTTTGAAAACAACCTCTTCAAACCTGAGGGATTTCTGGAAAACTTGACAGAGTTGCCAAGATTCACTAAAGCCTTAATTTCTAAACATGTGAAGGAGATAAAAACATGAAATTAAAAAAATATTCAAAAGATTATACTTGATATTATCATTATCAACCCTGATGCAACGCACACGCTGCAGCCGGGGTTTAAAGGGAGAAACTCGCGTGTGTTTCATCTGGACTCATCATTTTAAGCACACATAAATTATAAACACAACACATTAATACGATACAACAATACAACCAAAAGCATAAATACATATCTGACTGCCTGGTGTGAATGCCGACTCATGTTATCAAATGATTACAAAAATACGTATATAATGCAGCCCATTTATTAACTATGTAAGGAAAATGTTCATGACATGTTTTTATACAACAGCACATGAAAGTTTACCTTTTTTTTTTTTCTTTTAGGACTTTGCTCAATTCTACATCAACCTAATGGTTAATGTGGAAGATACAAAATGTCCTGCAATAATCAGCAATACTTCTGCTCTGAAATAACATGTCAGCTTCGGAGGCTGTTGACAAGTTTACATGCATAGCGTTTAAATTTTGTGTTTGGTTTAATGCATGTAGCTGGAAGAAAACAATGAAAAAATGTAGAAATAGAAGCAGCTGCTGTTTATGATGCATATATTTGCACATAATTTCTGCTACATTTAAGTGTAAGACTGTGTTTGTTTTTCTCTCAATACATTCTGACTTCCCCTAATCATTTCTACTAAAGACAAAAATTCTCAAAACACTCTGAAATACTTGGAATTTTTAAACTGTTTCCCTAATTTCATAAAACAGCAGTGCGCTGACATTTTAACAAATGTCACTCTAATTCTGAGGGGAAATCTGTGCTTTGTGGGGAACTATTTTCAGCTGCAGATTAATACACCCTGGTTGAGAAAATCTTTATTTTTGAAAATAAGCCATCATGTGCTTGTAATAATTAAGTAACATGTTAGCCAGTGCGACAGAGAACTGTGTTTTTAATAGTTTCTGGACAACAATTGAGCTCAATGACAAAGAAGACAAAGATAAATCAGTCTGGGAAACACACACCCACACTTGATATTATCACACATTATTATTCAGATTTGTTAATAAATAGAAAAATCTAGAATATGAGCATCATGATCTGTTTAACTGCTGCTACAGTTTTTACCACAGTCACCTTTAACACTAACAAGTGTTACATACAAGCTCAACATCTTTAAATGTTGTAGTGTTTATTGACTTCATGACTGAGCCCTCAGGTAAAGTAAACCAGACTGTTTAAAAAGGGTGTATGGACCTCATAAATGTTAAAGCAAACAAAGGAACACACACACACACACACACACACACACGTAATGCCAGACAGAAACTAGGGCCGCAGGTTTTTTCATACATCTCCTCTCGTGCTTCAGAAATCCATTCCTCGGCTGTATTGCAAATTCTATATTTTCCAGGTGATGCACAGCACTAACACAAGCCCACAGATACACAGTCACAGATAAACAAACAAACACAGCGGCGATATTCAGCAGCATGAAATTCAATAAGGATCTCTGAGAAAATCAAAAACATTTGCAGCATCTGGCAGCCTCTAATTCCTCGCCTTCACCACACACACGCACATCCAAGCTGAAATAAACCTAAGGTGCCATTCATGTTCTACAAAAGAACAAGTGAGTCAAAACACTGAGGGAAGGTGCTGTATAATTTTTTTCCTTGCCTCCCCGTTCAGTCATTAACACATCCAGTTCAAGGACATGATTTCCCCAGAAGGCTTTCACAACCTCTTTGCGCCTCATCTGTGATGTGAGGTGGAGAGTTTTTTTTTCCTCCTCCAAGTCACAGATACAGAAAGTTTGTTTCATTCAAAAATAAAAACTGAGAGAACTGGGGGAAAGTTGAGCCGACAATAAAAGAAGCTGTTTTAAAAGCTTATACGTGACCCTGGTCCACAGTGTGCGAATACCCTGCAAACCTGAATCAATATAAACAGCTGTGAAAATGAGGTCCAATTCTCCGCGACAGCATTTTTCCCACTTCCCGCGTTGAAAATATTTCAGCTCTTGTTCAATAACACAGACGCTGCCTCGACATGATTTGTCTGTCAGTGCTGTCAAACGTGGACCCGTGCTGGCTCCAGACACCAAGGGACACTTTGAGATTAAATTGTCAGCCACAACCTCTCTGTCTGTCACACTGCCTCACTTTTATGCTACGTGACAAGGTGTGTTCACGTATTTATTCCGTCTTTTCAGGTAAAGACTGACCACGCGCATGTTTACAGGAAGTCATAAGGAACATTTCCTCTTTAGCTCAAACAACGGCTGCAACCTTTCACTGATATAACACAATATATGATGAACATAATCCAGGATTATGTACTTTGCATAAATAACCCAAACATGTTTACGAGCTCTAAAGAGACCTTGTGTGCGAGTCGGCGCGGACTGCGGGTCCAACGGCTCCATTTGGGTGCAGCGCAGATGCAGGTCTAACTTTTGGACGCCGGGAGCGCGAGCAGAAGTGGTGATCTTTTTTGGTAATACGGTGAACATAAACACAGGCGCATCTGTGGTGCAGCCTGGCACAGTGGTAAAGTAGGAGGAATATACAATGAGAAGGTGTGTCACTGCTGATTTTAGTCATGGCCAATCAGATCAGCTCCTCTCATCCCCTTAAATACAGCTGTGACGCAGCGTACTCATTTCCAGCTGAAGAAGCAGCAGCCAAACTTTAAGCAGGAGGAAACTGTCATACTTGTCCAGGAGGTTCAGGCTGGTAATCACAATTTATTTGTAACTACACTGATGACGAGCGACATGCTCAAACTTTCATTGATGTTGTGGTGTTAATAAATAAACAGCTTCAGGTGCTTCAAGTGTGCGTATTTACTTCAGTGATTAATTAAATGGCCGAAGCTGTCACATGTAAATGACGGTGGTGTCGCACACCGTGGCTCTGCACAGCTGGGTAAATTACTGAACTAGAAGGTTTTTGAACTGTTGCCACTTTGTGCAATGTGACGGCAAGTTAGTCATATTTGTGGCTTACCCAGCTGCTTGATATAGAATAGGGAAACAACAATATAGAAAATAGATGAAAAGTTTATTTGAAGATAGGAAAAATAACCAAAATGACTGAAAGCAACATTTTTAAATCTCAAAAAAGAAAGTTGACACTTTTCATTTTAAATACAGGTACTTGTACGTCAGCTCCTGCATTATATCTGTGACGGCTGCATTCAACTGATGGAGAGTGGCTGCTGCGTCATGACGCGTGTTAACTGCCTGATTCACATCCAATTCAACAGACAAGAGTCGGATTAATATTTTACATGATTAACTGATAAAGATGGTTACATTTCAAATTGATCTTTTAAATATTTATGTAATGAAATGCGGAGGACATCCACCAAACCTGCCTTTGAGATTTTGGATTGTTCTGCTCGTGTGCGCTGTTGCCCACTAAAGCCATGAAAGTCGCATTGCACCGGCAGCGCTCCACTTAGACCTCGTCTGAGCTGGCAGAGGCGCAAGTTCACCTCAAAAATGACACCAAAATTGCACCAGTGCCTCTTTACCGATACACATTTTGCTGTGCTGCTTCATTCACCAAAACAGCAACTTGGCGCAGGCGGGGAAAAAAGGCCACACGCTGCACAACATTACAAATATGCCTTGATCTGCACCAGCTTTACACGGGTACAAAAAAAGAGCCCTTAATGTGCAAAACGTTTTCCTAATAAAGCCAAATAAAAAAGAGAAGTGTGGCCCTTAATTAAAAATGTATAATAATTCATCTTGAAAGTCCCTTTTTAAGCAAAAAAGCAAGAAATTCAACAGTTACAGCTTCGAAAATGTGAACATGTTTTTTTTAGCCAACAGAATATTATTAAATGTTATTTGCATAAACTAAACAATTTGGGTTTTATACTCATTCCGTCTAACGTTTTAACAGGTTAGATGGATTAATCAGGTTGATTAATGATAATTTAACCCTTTAAAAAAAATATATATATACTACCCATTTTTAAAGTTCATACCTCACTTGATAATTGGTTAGAATGCTGATCATGTGACCCCTGACCAAAAGTAGAGTTACATGAAGCCAGTTTTTCACATTATCAGTGACTTTCAAAAGGATAAACATTTAGGATATTTTCAATTTTTAACTTTTAGGTTCAGACTGCAGCCTTTATTTATTCTTTGACAGAACTGAGTCCTTGTAAATTTGCCAATAGTTGCCTTCAATTTAGAAAAAACAAATATATCTAATCAGTATTAGCCACAGAATACAATTATTAAGTGTTTATGATTACATAATTACGGTCTACTTGAAGCCCATAGTCAAAATATATTTCCTAAGATGTTTTCCTATCCCTTGGCTTTTAGTGGACGATAACAACTGTAGAAGAAGCACAAAATGCTTAAAATGGTCAATAGAGACACAAAGCTAAGAGCTAATATATTTATTATTAGTTTTAAAAGAACATTATTTTGATTTTTTGGCCACATGGGGTTAGTGGAACAAGACGTCGACACAACATTGTTATATTATCAACTTCAAAAGTTTAAATGGAGCATGTCAGCAAACAGTTTTCTATTTTCACACTGACTAAACAAAAACTTACCAACATTAGCATTCCTTTGAGTTTGTGTTTCTGTCTGTTTGACAACATTCTTTGTCCTTTTCTATCAGTTTAGGTCTCCTGTCAGAAATATGTGGCTCTTCAACTGCTGGAAGCTTCACCGGCTAATTGTTAACAATCTCTCAGTTATTTTGATGCAGGAAACTATTTATTAAGCAAAGCTTTTTTTTTTTTTTTTTTTTTTTTTAAAAAAAA
>JAQLOL010000017.1:14465697-14483367 GCA_029783665.1 Naso thynnoides
ATGCACCAAGTTAAAATATTTAAATTTAATTATACATTATCTAAATGACTAAGTTTAAAAATATCCAGTCACTCCTTTTATCTCACTAAACTGTCATATTTTAACAAATAATAAACATTTTATAAAAGTTAGAAACAATTAATCAGGCAACAACCAAGTTTAGAGTATATAGTGAGCGAACCTCGCCGGAAGTGGGAGGATTTCCCTACAGAAATAAAAGCACCACTCGAACCTATAACTACGGACTGCTTTGTGTCCTCTTTTCCTTTTGTAACTTCAATAGTTAGCAAAATAACTAAGCTAGCCAGCATCCACGAGTGAAAAACTAGCAAGCTAACTTAACGTAAATATTCATTTCCGTCGTTATCTGTGTGCATGAACATGATACTCTGTGACTCCACAGCGGTAACGTTACTTGGTGACACACACGCAAACATTTGTCTTGGCAGAGCTACAAACGATGAGAGCTTCGTTACGTTACGTTAACTGTAACGTAACGTAACGTCAGTTTACATGTGTGTGCGTGCGGTTTGCCTACCCGACGGCTCAGTGCAACGCAGCGCAGCAAACTCAACAGCCGGAACGGAAACGCTGAAGAATTTCGCGGTAAATTTAGAGCTCACACGGTTTATGCCACCAGGCACCCGTAGCGCGCACCCGTCACTGAGCGTTCAGCGCCACTTCCTGTGGCTAAATGATCTAAGTAACACACTTCGCCTTAAAAGTATAAAAACTTTACACCAGCGTTGACGGACATGTGCGACTAATGACGAGTATATCACGCAGAGTGCATGCAAGCGCGCTGCCATGACGCAATCAGACCCAGCGGCCCCAAGACGTGACAGGTTTCCGACAGCCGACGCATCGGACGTAAGGAGCTGACGCACCGTGCCAGCCTGCCGCCGGACTGCGCTGCCTCTCCTTCACTCCGCCTCAAACACTAGCTACTTCTACCTCGGTAGAGACTACGGCTGTGCACCGATCGTAAACCAAAAGCGGTAAGACAACGCTAGATATCTGCGGTA
Source organism: Naso thynnoides (assembly GCA_029783665.1). Classification (NCBI taxonomy): domain Eukaryota; kingdom Metazoa; phylum Chordata; class Actinopteri; order Acanthuriformes; family Acanthuridae; genus Naso; species Naso thynnoides. The sequence continues at coordinate 14,466,723 of JAQLOL010000017.1, forward strand.
TCGTGCTCGCGTCCGTGTCCGGTTTGCGCGAAAATATTAACCGAATAGTTGTAATCATGTAACACGAAGTAGTTAGTAGTAAACATCTCTCCGTTACGAGTGCGTGACGGCGCAGAGCGCCGGTGTTCGGCCGTTAGCAAGCCGCGGCGCCAGGTAATAATCGTTAGCTTAGCCCCGACGCGACCCAGCGCCAAATGTCGCCGATAATGTCAGCTCGCTCTCCGGCGGACGAACACACCTCGTCGGCAAACACCGTGCCCGAGTTGTTGGCGATTGTACTTTAATTCGGCGTTTGTCTCAACGCATCAAGGAGCGATCATTTCCAAATAAAGCACAATTCAGTAACTTTCAGGCCTGGTTCGGCTGTTTCTGTCAGAATATGCGGCCACGAATAGGCTCTAATCTACTAACGTTAATTAATAGCCATTTCATTACACTGACCTTTAATTGGATTGGTGTGCCGCTTGGTTGGCTGTCCTCTTGGCCGAATTTTAGTTACATTACTCAGTTATCAGATTAAAATGTCAAACATTGTTCGGGGGCAGTAGGTCTTCCGATCATCACGGAAACCGTAAAAATTACGACATTTGTCATTAAGTCTGGTGGTGCGAACTCGATGTGGAACACTCACAGAAAACCAGCGATTAAGTTCCATTGCTATAACAGATTATTAAAAACAAATGTTTTTTTTACCGTGTGACATGTCTTAGTGGACATTAGACGTATGTTTTAGTCTATAGGAGCCTACAGAAATGCAAGTGTGCCTCAATAGTAACAGGAAACCAAGCCTGAATTAATGAAATGAAGGTAAAAGGGGCTTGGTGCTATATTTGGAGTGACAGATAAAACTAATCAAAGCCAATCAGAACCAGTTAAATGAGTCATCCAACTCTTTGCATACAAACTAATTGGAAATATAAAGTGAAGATGATGGAATGATGCAGTGCAGAATTTGTCCAGGATGCCATTTTTTAGGTTAAATGTTGCATAATGGATATTTTAAAAGAGCCTGTAGCTCTCATGTACACTCGTGTATTTGCGAGTACAGTGGCTAAGTACAACACTGTAATTGTTTTCAGTAAGTTGTCATAAATCAAACATCTCATAACTAATTTTGGCTCTTGTTTAATAAGTAAGCCGTACCGTGTAATGCCCGTGCACTAACTCTGACAGTTATTGCCTCACAGACGTGGTGGAGATGGACAGAGGTGGCAATTAAGGCTTAGGAGTTGCCACCTCTGAGGCCGAGCATCATGACGGCATCATTTTCATTAAGGAAAATGAACCAGCGGAGGCTGGTGGGTGGAGAGCGGATGCTGCCGCTTCAGTTCCTCCTGCTGCTGTTTCAGAGGGCAGAGATGATGTGATCACGTTTGCAGGGCTTGCAGCTGTGCTGTCCGCCAATATGCTCCATGTTTTGCGTGTGTGTGTGTGTGTGTTTGTAACATATAAATTTTGGGAACTGTGAGCAAAACTGGCCCTCGATCGGATCCATGTTGCAGCAGCATCTGTTTTTATCTGCCGGGAGAGATGTAGTGAATTTCTGCTCCCCGGTGCTTGTCTGTGCAACACTCTGAAGCTTAAAATACATGCTAGTAATTGTTTTTGCTGAAACTGTTTGCTGCTCAGGACGCTGTGACCATTCACTACGCAGGCTGGGGCAGTTTTGGGGCTGATGACATTATCCGTTATTGAGGTCGAGGATGCAGTGTAATAGCTCCCACCGAAAATGTGGACCAATGACTAAATAATTCATCGCCATCCAGGGGGGAAATGTCTTTTTCCTATAATATTTAGTCTGGGCCATTAAATAATTCATCTGCCTATCCATAAATTGTTTGTTCAATCGGTGACCTTTTTCGCGGGATTAAGAAAGCACAATAATAAATTCTTCAGAGACCTGGCATAACGAATGGTACAATTATGAGGCAGTATTGGATCGGATCGCTTGTCGCAGCCTGGTGTTGGTTGCTAAGTGACAGCAGGAACTTTTCCGCCCACTGTGTTTGCTGTTAAAGTCTGAGTGACTGAAAGGACAAAAACAATCACATTATGGCAGTCTAGACTTGTGCTGCGCATAGGACCTGTTTGCGGCTTCCTATGTTTTTGACAGCCTGTCAGTCACTCGCTGATGAAAGTGCTTCATGCAGTCGATTATTTCCAGAGCTTAATTATCGCTCCTATCCGCGCCATCGTCTTTGCGTGCACGGAGGAGACAGAATACTTGATCTTAAATGAAATAAACAAGCTAAGTGGATACTGGTGGAGGCGATGATCCCTTCATTAAATCATCTAAAATCATGAATGGCAGATTTAGATGAAACAGAGGAGGTTAGGGGTGCGGTTTGATCGCACACGAGCAGCTGCCCTTCATCCTCATGCAGTCAGTGTGTTGTTTTCTAGCTGAAGGCTTATCTTAGATTTGCCTAAAGCTGACTGTTTTATTGCAGTATTTCACTTTTGGGCTGCGATAATGGGTGGTGTTTCAGGTGGTGGCTCTCCTCTCTGAGGCAGTGGGATTAGCTGTAGCCTTGTCTTCTTGTGTGGAAAGCAGGGTGCCAGCTTTAATGGGAAGGTAGCCCAGTGAACAGCTCGGCCTCTCAGCGGCCGTCGCCTCCCCATCGACTCTCCACCTGGTCTTTGAGCACCTAGCTGGCCGCAGACATGTCGATCCTGTCCCCTATCCTCTCGTCCTCCCTGCTTGCTTTCTCCCTTTCTCCTCCGCTTTCTGTTTTCGCCTTCCCCGTGCTCCTTTTTTCGCCTTTTTCTCTCTCACCACTCCACCTCCCTCCCTCCTGTTTTCTTATCTTCTTCTCCTCTTCCTCTCAGTCTCCATCCATCTATCCCATGTCCCTGACTGCCCTTTTTCTTCCTCCTCCTCCCCCTCCTGCCCCCGCCTCCATCCTAAAGCAGAGTAGCTAATGAAGAGCCCCATTTAGCCGCTGACTTTGGTTCAGTCGGCGCTCGGTTGCGCCGGCCGGCCTCGGCTGCCGTGACTGGCTGTTAAGGCTCTGACATCACACAGGGGCCAGCTGTTGATTTGGCGCTGTCTCCAAGGCTGGCTGGCTTGATGGGTTGTGGCAGGTAGACTTGTGCCCGCACAGCACTCTCCCTCCCTCCATCCCTCCATCCCTCCCTCTCTCCCCCTCTCTCTCTCTCTCTCTCTCTTTGTGACACCCACTCTCCCTCGCCCTCTCCCTTTACACTCCCCTCTCCCGTCTAACACTCTCACTCAGTTGAGCGAGCGAACAGGAGGCAGCAGGCAGCTGCCGAGGAGCGAGCTGGGAGGCGACTCCAGCCTCCTCTCCAGCAGATTGTGCCTCCTGTACAATGGAAACTAAACGGGCGAGTAGCAGAAGGGATGGAGGGCAGAGCTGCTGGGCAGGTAGGTCCTGCAGCTTCAAGTCTCTCCTGCAAGTTCCTATCAGTGTACTTTATTTTATCCAGCTTCTTTAACATTTTCTTTGTCATGTTGCATTTGATTTTCTTTTCATTGCTATGCATGCTGCTGTAAAAACTGCCAAAATCCATGAGAAAATCTCTTCCGCACGAGCATCTCTGTTCCTTTTATCATCGTATGGCAGCAAGTCAGCCAGCAAGTGTGCAGTCTTTTTCTTTGGCTTGTTAAACTGAGCACAACATGAGATTTGGTATGCTGTCAGCGCCGCGTTACCCAGCGAGCCGAGCCAGAGCTTTTTCGAAATCTCCTCGCTAGTTTGCCAGTTGCTGCTTCTGCTTTTCATTACAAGGATAATTAACCGAGCCAATAAGAGGCTCCGCTCCGCTTTGTTCTGCAGCCAGGCTCATCCTCTGTCTCCCCCTTTCCCCTGTTTGTTCTGCAGGTGTTGTCTGCAAATGGACTTTTAATGACTTTGGCAGACTTTTTGAGTTATTCTCTCCTCATAAGGCTGCGCAGACTAAAACTGCAAGACTTGCATGTTAGTTTTCAGTGTTTATTGTTTCTCCCCTAATTGCCTAGATTGATATTCCCTGGAAGCTCTCCTGTGGGATAGGTAATGGATTACCTGCACGCTCTGCTGTGGATTTAATTTATTAATGCTGGCTGGCTGCGCCTCTGCTGCGCCGCGCCACGCTCACACCGCCTTATGCGACCTGAAGGCAGAGCGAGCAGCGCAATTAGAGGCTCATTTGTGCCTGCTTATGTTTCCTTTTTTTCTGTTAATACAGTGTGAGCTGTTACAGGCAGTTCCTTAAACTGACACCGCCTCAGTTGCCTTGAAATTGAGGCGAGCAGTGTATGAAAGTGATATAATTTCATAAGCTTTACACTAATCGTTTTCTGGTCCAATTATATCGCTCCCCTGTCAGTGCTTTGCTTGCTTTGCAATTAGCAGAAATGGCGAGAAAATGGGAGATTAGTTACTCAGTTTAGCAAAACACTAAAATCAATTTTATTGCGGTGCCGTGAGTGCGAGCCGACATTATTAACCTAATTAACTGTTTATTTGATGTCTGATTTTATTAGCCAGGGAGGGTGCACGTCCTGCACTCTGCTGAAGTGCATTGAACCTCTGTCCATCTTCTTGTGGTAATTTTTTTTTTTTTTTTTTTGGAAGTCAGCAATAATTACACAGCATGTGTTTGAAATATAACATTATAGGAACGAGCCGAGCATAAGTGATCGTCTCTCACAGGTCAGACGTGGTATTACCTTTGTGTTTGTGTCTGCTTTTGTTTCGCATGAAAAGAGCTCCGTTTAATATTCTACATCTCTGCAGACAATACCCCAGCTGTTTGGCACCGCTCCTGCCCTCGTCCTTGTTATGTGACACTTGCAAAAAGCTCATCAGTGGCACTAAAGCGTGCATTATTTTTCAACGCGTAAACCTGCGGCTGCATGCAGAAAGGCGCTGCCGCTTCTGTTTTTTTTTTTTTTTAATTTCCTCAGGCTCTTAGAAACATCGGTGGATTTTTCCTCGCGAAAGGTGATGGCTTGTTCCTTTCCGCCCTGAATTTGACTCATCTCGTTCTCCGCCTGAGAGCAGAGCTGGAGACAGAGTGTCAGAAAGAGGGAGGGGGGGATTGAGGGTCCTTCACCTCCAGTTGAGCTGGTTATAGCCCAGACAAGAGCCCTGATCCACGCAGAGCTGAGCAGAACAGAGCAGAGCGGAGGTGTGGGAGGGAAAGGTCAGGCTTTGCAAGAGAGGCAGGTGTTTGTGTGTGTGCGTGTGTGTGTGTGTGTGTGTGAAGGGGAAAGAACATAAGTACACTGGAGTGTGCTTGCTCGCCTGTTCCTGCGCGTGTGTGCCATCACCAGCAGGCTCTTATGCGCTTCACAGTGATTGAAACATTTTCTCATTAGCTCGCCATCGAACATCATTTTCTGTGAGAGTAGCCCGTCGAGAGCCCGCTGTATGATTAACTCAGCTTAGTTGACGGCCAGCCTTATGACCCTACTGTGGGTTTTTTGAGCGTTCATTTCCATCAAGAATGTGTTTGTGCAGCGGAGGATGTTTGTAATCTGCCTGTGCATATGTGGCTTTACAGTTACACCGAAGCAGACTGATCAGAAATTTTTTCGACATCGTTTTGTGTCTTTGTTTCCAGTATGTCTGCATTTTAATACACTGAATTTGTGTGCGGCTGTGTGCAGATGGGCAGGTTGGAGGCATCTCTGTGTGTGTGTGTGTGTGTGTGTGTGTGTGGTTGCCAATAAGCCGTCGGGCACAGTGATAAAGGTGGCGCAAAGAGGCTGGTGTGACACTGAACGACGCCTGAGGGAGCCTCTTTAAGGTTGCTGCGCTCTGCAGCGACTGTAATACCAATGAACCACTCCCTGTCAGCTCCAGCACAAGGAGGCAGGCAGAGCCTCTCTCCAAGTTCACTTCAGTGTGTGTGTGTGTGTGTGTGTGTGTGTGTGCGTGCGTGAGTGAGTGTGTGTTGTGCTGTTTAGGGTGTGTTACAACTTGCGATGTTTCCCTGTGTCTGTATCGAAACCTTTTTTTTGTGGGGTGGATGTTAATTGTTTTCGCTCTTAGTATTCATAAGACATAAGTCTCCACCAAACACACACACACACACACACACACACACACACACACACACACACACACCATTGTAAAGCCCTGAAGCCCGCTCGGCAGCTCAGGTCATAAAAACAGGAGCACCTGTGGCCAGACTTTTACTGCAGTCTTTGCACAACTTTTGCACAATGTGTGCACATTTGACAGCTGCAGCAGCGCTGAATTTCTTAGCAGGCGTCACATTGTTGTCCATTTTCAACATGAGGCTGGTCGAGCTGTTGGCAGCAGCTGGAAATGGCACCACTGCCAGAGCCACGGCAACAAGACGATACTCCTGTCGCACCAAAACAGCCGTGTAAAGAAACACGGTGCATTTAGAGATTCGAACATCTCGGAAAAAGAAAAATACTTCTGAGAGGTGATTCTGTACAGTAATAGCTTTCCTGGCTAATAAAATAGGTCGCGTCCACCCTTCATCATTTTAATGGCCTCAACATCGGTGAGGGGAGTCTCACACTTGTGCCCCGCAGAACGGCGACAGGCTGCAGGCAAATTTTGCACATTAATTTGCTAAAATGTCAGAAATATTTCAGATTTTACACTTTTTCTCACTTTCATCACAGTTTGAGATCCATTTTTTTAACAAGCGTAACCCTAAACACTGACATGACGTAATCATGTTAAGGTGCCTCATTCAGTATGAACGCTCACAGGATTCGTGGTTGGTTTTGGCGCTCTAAACAACAGCAGTACATCAAATGGGGACGGTTTCATGGCACGTCGCTCCCATCCGTCATCTTCTCCGTCTGTCTGCGGGCGGAGGTGTCAGGAGAAGGAAGATTATGAAGTGAGCAGTGATTCCACTTGACCTTTTCTGGCTGGCACGGGGGTCGCACTGAGATCACGTCAGGAGTGGCAGCCAGGCCTTGGCACCATTGGGTGCCAGAGTCAGCGTGGCACCTCGCCTGTTCGCTGAGATGGAGATTAGGGCAGGAGGGAGAGGCCGAGACACGCAGGGAGGAACGGAAGCCATAGGAAGATTGTTTAATATGGTGCTGTGAGGGAATTTACAGCATCAAGAGTTGAAACAAAAGGACAGAAAATTGTTTCATCATTTATTTTTTTCTAGCAAAAATACCTGTTTTCTATCACTGTAAACAGGTTATCTTGTTTTTGGTTAAAAAAAAAGATCTTCAATGACGTCACTGTGTGATGACCTTTCAAAAGACCAGACCATTTATTGGTTAATGGAGCAAACAATTGCCAGATTAATCAATAATCTTTAGTTTAAAGCCTTAATTTCATGTTTATCATCCTCGTTTGTCTGCTAGAGCCAATAAAGTCAAGTGACAATTTAACAGTGTGGAGCGTGAATGTTGTTAATTAAAGCAGCAATTCAACAGAACAGTCAGCTGAAGCGCACAAAATCCTGATTTTGACAGCTTAAAATCACATAAACTGCATTGAAAAAACTCTTTTTCTCCAATATTTTTATCAATACTTTGCAGCTCTGTTGTTTTTGGCATTTTCAGATGTCATCCCTGCCCAACTATTGTCGCCCTGTAGTTCAACAACAAAAGGAATTTGCTGGAAAATAGATATTGCACGCTTGACGATTTGAAATTTATGTGCCACCAAATGGCAGCGGGTTTTCAGCTGAGAAATGCCATCTTTCCCCCGCTGCTCTCTGAATTCCTGATGCTTGGTTTTTACGAGGCTGGCAGGGGCGCCTTCTCCTGTTGCCTCCGCCACGCTCCTCTCTGTGCTCATCCATTATTTATGGCGCATCGGCACGCACAGGCCCCAAAATACACAGCAGCAACACTTTTGAGTTTTTGCTCCAGCACACAAATATGTCAGAGTTGCTGACGGTCCTGACTGCTGTCAGTCCACGCGACCCTGGTGTCAGTGCGACTGCTGACCCCCGACCTCGCTGGCCCCCTGACAGCGCAGCGCTAACCTCGTGCCTCTCTCGGTTGCAGGTCAACAGGGGTCATGAGGGTGTCGGAGGCCCCGGTCGCTGTTCAGAGCAGCTGAAGCAGACATGGGCAAAGAAGTCTCGAATGGCATCGGCAGGCTCAGCCTCATCGACTTCACCAGCTGCATCCTCCTTCGCCACCACCACCATCACCGGCTACGCAAGTACGTCTCCTGTTTGTTTCTGTTTGACAAGACGAGCCAGGCAGGGAACATGAGAGAGAGATGCTCTCAATGTCACCAAAGCCAAGTTTTTAACCAAATGGCGTGCATGCACTTTTTTTTAGAAAATCTGCAAAAAAAATACAAATGAATGCATGTTTTACTCTAAGCTGTGACTACAAAGGCTGTTTTACGCTTGAGAGACGTGTGCAGGCATTTCAGGAAACGTGTTGGATGAGACAGATCCACTTATGCTTAAAAAAAGTGTCAGCCGCCATCTTTGAGGCGAGCGTCGGTCTCTGATCCTGTTTCCCTGCAGGGGTTTGACGTTTTTTTAGGTGTTCTTAAAATCCCTCACTGATGGGTCACACAGGTGAGGATATTTTCTCACCTCATCCCCCAGAACATCCTCAATGCCATATACTCCGAACCTATTTTTTTTCCCAGCGGCCAAAGCAAGTAAAGCTGAGTGTCCGTCTCCATGGCAACAATAGAGCGCTCTGTCCAGCCAATCGATGAAAATGTAAGTGAAGTCAAAACAACATCTGCGACCTTACTAGTTTTGACGGGTGCAGGACGCTGTCGGACACATTCTCATGGCTTTTTACGTCATTTTTGTCTTAAGACTCTTGTTTTTCCAACATAACACGACCTTTAGAAAAAGGTCGCTATCTGGATAAACGGCTGATGGAGTTAATTCTCCAACATGACTGAAATATGACATTGCTGTCTATTTTATGTTTTAATGTTAAGCAAAAGTCACATGGCTTCATGTTTGTCATGACTGGACTTGTTTGTTTCAGTTGCAGCTTCGAATGTTGAAGATTTTGATGCTAAAGATAAACGTTAAGGTTATCTTTATTATCCCCGAGGGTATAACGAAGATATGTCGACCACATGAACAAAAAGAACACGTTTCTGATTATCTCACTACTATCTCTGATGTTTTAAGGAGATATTTCAAAACTCCTGATGAAAATTCCTCAGAATTTTACTCCTGATTCATCAAATGTGGGAACTTTGCGCCACAATCTAAATATAAAACATTTGTTAGAAGATGATAAATGGTTCCAGCCGTAGTTACACATGAGTCACCTCACGAGAACACAGCAGGGGGTTCTGTAGTATTTTATCACTTGGCTCAGACGTTCAGTTGTTGTTTGAAATGATATTTTTCAATCCAACGAAAACAAAAGTGTTGACACTGACCACCCGACCTCTGCACAGCTCAGCATTATTTCATTTTAACGCACACGGCGCCTCGCATTGGTTCACATTCACTCACCAGTTACCACAACATTAATGAGCACTTTCCTATTATTCTGACATGAGTCTTTCTGATCAATTTAATCTTATTCCCCAAAAGCAGCTTGAACAATTTGTCAAGTGATAATAAAATTTGAAAAAAATGAGTGCTGTGTCGAGCCTGTCAAAAATGATAATAATAATACTTGAAAAAAAGATGTGCTTTAGCTGTTAATTCTTAATTAATTTCATTTACTTTAGCCATTTTGACTCTGTTCACATTCAGACATATACATGCGGATCAGGGCTGCACAATTAATCAAAATTTAATCAAAATCGCAACATGGACTACTGCAGTTTTTAAATTGCAGGGGTGTAATATTTGTTCAAAGACAAATGTGTGTCTGGAAACCCAGTTCAGTTCAGATATTGTGGCGCTGCAGAGTCGTCCCGGCCTACACGTCATGTTCCACAGGCTGAAGAAAACATCTTTGTTTGGCACCAATTCCTGCATCATAGCCTTTTTTAATGTTTTTACAATGGAAATGAAAATTATTAACTAAAAATTATTCTTTCATATTGTTTCTCCAAAAAAAGAAAGTCATATTGCAATATCAGTTTTTAAAATCTTGCAGCCCTAGTTTGGATGGAGCCAAAACCATGTTGCACTCTCTCTAGAAGTGATAATGTGTTACCTCAAATGAAAACTTTGCAACTGGATCAGCCATAAAAAAGTAATTTTTCACTTTCACTGCTTTGTTTTCTAAGCTTTTAGCTTTTAAATTAGGCACTGACGATATATCAGTTTGCCAATATTACTGGCCTATTACAGAAAGTTCTTTGACATGCGCCATTAAAATGTTTTTAAGGCCAGAAAAAATATTTGGACTAGTCATTTAAAATGGAGTTATGAGTTAGTTTGTCCAGCAGATGGCAGTCTATGACTAAATAACTAATAAGTGAAGCGTTTCCTGTTCAGTGTGCTGTATATGTACTAGGGCTGTCAAAGTTAACGCGATAATAACGAGTAAATGCAAAATCCTTTGAACGGCACTAATTATTGACGGGCGATTAAGGCTCACGCGTTCTGTTATCATGACCCTCGGCTCAAACAGGAAGTGATGCCGCAGTAACGTTGTAAATGGCAGCAGAAACAAACCTCCGTGAGCTGAAATAGAAAAAGAAAAGTTCGGCCCTGCCGGATGTTTCTCTTCACAAAACCAAAGTTATTTGCATTTCCTGTCGAGTCTCAAATACCACCTGCTGGCCAAACATGCAGCTGATGCAGAGAGCCTTTCAAGGTACATTTAGAACAGATTTAACGGGCTAACTATGGACAATCATGCGAATAATTGTGATTAAATATCTGCATCATCCCTAAAAATCCCACATTGGTCGGGACCTACGTTAAATGCAGAAAATAACACTAAAAGTTAAGCTTTTCCCTCATTTTCGAACCTAAGAGGATGCTTTGGTTAGGTGTCCGTTTGTAATAAAGTATTGACGTGACCTGTGGAGCTGTAAGAAAGCAGAAGTTCATTCAAATCAAGCTCAGCAGTTGCTCTGCAATGCACTTGATAAGCTGTGCCTCGAGTTTGAATGAAAGTAAATAGCTGTCGTTATATTGAGGGCCAATAGTCCGTAATATGACACAACAATATTACGGGAGCCATGAATATATATTATAAGAGAAATATGTTGATCTCAGCTTTCAGTCTCACTCATAAGAGACCAATTTGCTGCTTGCTAAATTCCCGGATGTTTCCCTAATGTAACACTAAGGATCTAATGATGATCCGTATTATTTATGCAGTCAAAACATCAGGGATTCTAAGCAGGCGCACGGCGCAATTACCTCAGCCGTGAGAGAGGAGATGGTGAAATTTGAATGCATCAAAGTCTGAAGCCGAATTGAGTCCAACACTCCAGTCCCACGGTGAAATGTGTTTGGAAGAATGAATGATTCGGTGAGGGACAAAATAGCTATCTATCACAGAGCGGGCTCTTGAAAATATCTGTCCAATATTGCAAATCTTCAACAGAGCGACTCAAGAGACTTCACTCATCAAAATGTCAGCAACAGACACTAAATATTCAACGGCGTGCGCGGCACTCTGGAGTATTAAGCTGTTTTCCTTCAGAATGTAAAAATAATGTAAAGCAGCAGCCGGCATTGCTTTTGTCAAACCTCTGACAGCTCATTGAAATTCAGCATCTGACTCTCCAGTGCCCTGCTACGTTTAAGCTAACCTCTTAGCCTCGCACAGCTTTGGGTCTTAGTTGCACATTTGCCTGGCTGAGAGCGGCGGCCTCACTAGAAGTCAATTACTGTGACATGGAGGGATCGGGTGCCACCTTTTTGAAAGAGAGCGGCCACCGCTCGCTGCCTCAGCTCTTTTGGGACGGAGATAAACAATCAAGTCGCAGCCAGCCGCTTTGCCGCTCAGCGATCAGATAGGAAAATGGCTCTGATCACCGCCGAGCAAATAGGTTGTGGTCTCCCCGCTGATTGGCGCCAGCCGGAACACACACGCAGCCGGTCACGTACACACTCGAGCCCTGAGTAAGTGCTGTCATGTGTGGATCCAGTTTTGATGTGCAAAGTGAATTTGATGAGCCCGTTTCTAATTAACCTATTAATCATAGCTCTCATGTACCAGATGTCTGCCCTCCATTTTTATGCATGTGAGTCTATCTGTGTGTGTGTGTGTGTGTGTGTGTGTGTGTGTGTTTGTGTGTCTCGCTGCGAGGGGCCTTACTGCATAATTAGGGCATATCAGCAGGATGAACTCGCACCATGGCTTCAACACAGGGAGGTCGTGGCATTACACAGATATTTCCTGACAGCGGACCATAGGTGTAAAGCAAATAAAGCTCCAAGATTGGCAATAAAATGGAGTTCTTTTATTTTGAAAATGATTTTGGTTATTTAACTAAAATATTCTGACATCAGCCCAAACAGGCTCGACATTAAAGTCACAGAGTAATCATCTGGATCTCCTCTGGAGTGTAATCTGCATGCTTGAGCTGCTCAAACGACACACACTGAGGGAATTTAAGGTGAAATCAGGATGTGGACCTTCGGTACTGTGTGCTCGTTACTGGGACATTAACCAAATAAAATCGCAGTTTAAAAACATGTCTTCAAATCCTAATTAAATTTCAAACCGAGTAACTCCTCAGGCTTTTCAGATCTATGTGTTAAAAAGGTTGAAACACAGATTTTAAACTCAATTTGTTCCAAATAAAGTTCTGGGGCAGAGTTTGAGTTTGAGTCTTGGACATTGACCCCTGGAGACTGCTTCAAACACAGATGTCAGAGGTGTCAGACTAAAGTTTTATTATTTTCTGCAGAGTTTAACGCTGTAATCTAAAGCAGTTTGGTCCCATGGGAGCAAACTGTCCTCCTGCTGCGTCTTGTCCAATCACGTTATCTGTGGCTGAACAGCTGCAGAGCCGTCAGACAGCACAAACAGAAATTAGCAACTGATGACCACAAAGAGCCCCGCTCCTCCTTCACCTGTTTACTTCTCTTCCTTCCTCATGGTGAACATTTTGTGTTTGAGTTGTCACACACAGATGCAACTAAAGACACAAAGAACGGCTCAAGTCCTTTAAGAAATCTGTGTTATTCCTGCTAAAACTGCTCCCAAAGGCTGAAAGGAAAACATTCCCCAAACAAGGTGCTCAGCATCTTTGCACGTAAGGCAAACCACTGTTGTTACTCCTGCAGTTCTGTAGCTTTCTCTTTCAAATTAAAACCCTCGATAAAACTGAATAAACGGCGATTATTAACCATTAATATGAACCTGACCACAGTGACCTCGATTTAACCCAATGTGAGCACCTAAGTTGTTTTTGAGTTAAAGCCAAAGTGCACTATACATTGTAATATTTTTTAATAATGCAGTGTAATATAATAATTACAAATTCATAACATTAATTGTATAAATAATATGAACATCTTTAAAACTGTTTGTGTCTAGAAAAGGATAAGAACAATAAATGGATGCAGATTCTCCGTTTTTAGTTTTTACTGTTTATTGTCAGACAGCTGCTTATATAATAATATTTACCGCATCACTTTTGATGTTCATATGGTGAGTAACAATTTGTTTTGCTGTTTAAAAAAACCTGAAATTATTAATAATTTGAACAGAAGTTGTGGTTTTACTGGAACAATAAACCTACTTCAGCTATTGAAATAATATTTCAGTGCGTTGATATGTGCTTTTTGGAGAGCAGAGAGAGATCAAACTGGTAATGTGTGAGTATTTTAGATTTTATCATTTGTGCAACAAACGATCAAAAGTTACTTTAAAAAATACCTTGAATTACAGACTGACTGGTCCGACTTTTGAAGCTGGTCCCAAATCAATTTTTGAAATCAAATTATTTGTTTGTTTTTTGAAGGAATTCAGACCAATGCATGTGCTGTGTGATACTGTAGTAGAAAAAAAAATAAATGTGCTAATTATATCCAGTGGGTAAAACGAGGGTCTCACCGATTCATCGGTTTTCCGATATTATTGGCAGATATACTCGCAGACGTATCAGCATCAGCATTAATGTTTTTTGATATGCGCTGATATCGAAGCTGTTTTTTAAGGATGGAAAAATTGCTTGGACTAGTAATTTAAAATGGTAGAATTATATAGTTTGTCCAGCGAAGGGGGGGTCAGTTATTTCATGTCTAATATGTGAAGTCTTTACTGTTCAGTGCACTGATGTTTAGAATAATGTTTGTTAGATATCCTGCCTCCATTACATATCTTTTTATATATATAATATTAGCCAATATCTCGGATATTGGAGTTTTCTTGTACCTACTATCGATATCAGTATCCTCCCCAAAAATCCCACATGGGTTGGGCCCTGGAATTAACTATGTAGAGTGCCATGGTTCTCAGATCACCTCAGAAATAAATTTGAGTATCTGTACCAAAATACTGACAGTATTTATTATAGGCTTTTTTTCAGCCAATCAAAACTGCTTTGATTGTCCAATGTAATATCTGTCCATCTTCATGAAGAGAGCTGAGCAGATGTCGACTGCATAACAGCTAAAGACAAATGTAACAGCAAAAACCGTAAATTTTCCCATTGATTTTAATGAGGGTGAACCTTTTTTTATCACCTGTGATTCTGTCCTGTGGTTTGTCAAAGTAAACGTCCCTCATGAACATGTTCCTTTCTTTCAGGTTCTCTGTATTTGCCAGCATCTCCCAGTAAGACTTTGCAATGAGAATGTCCGACCCAGTCAACACTGAGATGATGAAGGTTTCTGAGGCTGCCGACATGGTGTCATCTCCTAAAGACAACGCCATCAAGTCTGAGGTCACCGACCAGAACCAGAGCGCAAGAGACGAGCACAGCAGCAACAATAAGAGGGACGTTCAGGTAAAGAACTCCCCCCATGACACTGACAGACTAAAAAGTGCTCAGGCGCCTTTTATAGCCTTTCGTCTCTTCTCTCATACATCTGATCAGGTAGGTTAGAGGTGTCAGCAGCCTGACCAGAGCCGAGGACGCTTCACACCTCACCAAACATTGTCACTTTTCTTTCACACTCGTCTCCATGAAAATTCACTAACAGTCAACGTCAAGCACAAACCGCCCGGGGGATCTGCTGTCACCTGCGGCATTCAAGATGCTATTCCCTGCCTGGCAGAATTATTCCTGAAAAGAATAATCTGCCCAGAGTGAAATGATAATGGTGGAGCTCGGCTCTGCTGGTGAGGAACCTGTAAGTGTGGAAAAAATCTTAAGTGGTCGTCACAACTAGTGAATCTCATGTATTCACCGTGGGAGACATTAAAGTGACGGATCTACTGGGAATTCAGGGCAGCTGAGATCACTTTCAAATAAACTGCTAATTAATTTGCTCTCCATGTCATTGCAACAAATGTGCTTTGGGACTGCAGGAAATTTGCACTCGTTAATTTTGCTTTTAAAGTAAAACTGCCGCCGACTGGTTTGTGCTCGCAGAGGAATGGCAATGAGAAGTAAAAGTGGTGCGAAATCTTTTTTTTTTTTACTGTGGTCAAGGAAACAAAATCCAGGAAAGGAGAAGGATTGTCTCTTTGGCTGCAGCCTAAAAATAGGATTCAGGCCAATCTGGCCTTGTGGTTGGAGGCAGGCAGAGCAAGGGAGTCAGGCAGGCAGATAATCTGGAGCTCAAATCCTGGCTTATCTACCAACTTCCTGTGTCTATGTTACCCTGAGGAACAGAATGACACCAGCATGAGGGAGCGGCAGGGGAGAGGAGGCAGCAGGGGAGGGAGAGGGAGGAAGAACGAGGGATAAAGGAGAGGAAGGAAGGTAAAAGGACATGAGAGGCTTGTTACTGAAGTATTGAGAAATGAAACAAAGGAGGCAGAGCGCAGAAAAGAGCGAGTGTGTCATTTAGGATGAGGGAGTGATTCTGCTCTTAACAACAGGAAGAAAATCCCTGTAACTACAAGCTCAGGTGATACAGTAAATGTCATACATTATAAACCACTGACTGTGCTTCTAAGTTATCCAGCTGCTTCTTCACATAGGGCAAGCTGGTTGCTATGCAACATACTAGCTTAGAGACTTGGCTTAGCTCAGCCTAGACCGCCAGTTACAAACTGTCAAGCCAACATCATAACCTGTACTGTCAAACAATTAGTCGAGGTTATGTGTCACATTTGTCAGTGCTGCTGAACTGAACTGGACAAAAAGAGAGACCCAGACAACCAAGAGGCAACGTAAAAGTCTTTTTTTCTCTCAGAGACACTTTCAGTCCGATCCTTCAGAGTTTGGCCACCACAGAAGTCAGAGTTGCTCTAGAGCATTCCCATTTTGTATCAATTGTAAGAGCTAAAAATGTGAAAAGTACCTGTAGCTGTAAAACACAGACCGTTACAGAATTGTGTAAAGTGATTAGATGTATTTAACTTTTATCACCAAATCAGATTTCTTGATTTGAGCTTTTTTTCAGATGGAGACTCTTGTTGTGTGACTTCAAAACTATAAACATATTTTAGTTCCGCCCGGCAGCCTTGTGATGAGATCTGTTAAAGGGATACACCAACATTTTTTTTTGTGTATTTCCTCTTCATCTGCTGTTTACTGGCGTGCATGCGCCCTGCCGTTTCCTTTTAGTACATATTTGATTCTAAAATGACAAAGTGCCAATCTAAGTCTAAAAATAACATAATGTGGTAAATAAAGAAGTCACAACAAGCACACAGGACTGTTTAGAGCTGTTGGAAAGTTTATCTGATGACTTTAGGTGGAGGCAGGCTAGC
>JAQLOL010000017.1:14504474-14518838 GCA_029783665.1 Naso thynnoides
GATAATAAGCTGCTTTTCTTTGTTGTTTATGGTAATAAACTAAATATCTTTTGAGTTTTAAATTTTCAGTCCGATTAAAAAAAAGGTAATGTAAGGATGCATCCCTGTGTTCAGGGAAAGTATAATGAGCATTTTTTCCTATTTTCTGACATTTAAACAAGAAATTAATTCTGTAGATTTGTAGATAATTTAATTTAGTTGCAACCTTGATTGCTGCATAAATTAAACGCCACAGCTAATGCAAATGCATACAGCCAGGCTGCGACATTCAGAAACTCTGCAGCATCTACGATCAGTCCGTTGGGAAGCGCGCTGAGCCTGAGAGGCGGGATGCGGGGCCGGGACGCTGTCTGAGAGGCCTCTATGAATCTCACAGTGAACCGGTCTCTTTTTCAGCCCCTCACTCCTCAACCTGCAGGACTCGCAGAGATCGCTACGGCAACAAGCTGCGCAGGATGGAGTCGGTGCGCGATGCATGCAAGGCGAAAGCTCCCTTTATAAAACACAAGATGGTGAAGGACGCCTGCATGAAGCAGAGAGAGTCTGAGGGGATTCTCTGAGTTAAGAAGTCACAATGTGCTGCCTGCTGGAATGGAATAAAATGGGTGCGTTTGATATGACGGTCATTTCATGCTTGGTTTGTAAGTGAAGGTGGGGAGACGAGGGCGGATAAAAATAGTCCCTTCCCCTCTGTGTTCCTCGCAGAGAGCTCTCATTGTCTCGCTGTACTTCTCTCCCAGGGCGGCAGACTGTAAAGACACCTTCACAAAAGGACGTCCTCTCCTTTGTCACTCGGATTACCTGCATGTGTGTGTCACAAGGGACACTATTTTCAAATGTCTCTTTTTGTCACCTTGACATTTACGCGTCTTGATTCTTTCCCCCTCCCCTCTGGCTAGAAATAAAGTGCCGCCATTTTAGGCCCCGTTTGGAAAATGGGTGGATGTGCGTGACTTTCTGTTTCCTTCAGGCGCTTCAAATGGGTTTTTAACAAGTACTGTAGAAATGTGATCCCATTTTCTGTTTACCCCCTGAACTTAATCACCCGTCCAAGTGGAAGGTGTTTGGTTTTTTTCTGCACAGGCAGGGAAGCGGCTCAGCCTCTCAGGTTGCAGGTTCAGGCTACCGCAGGCCAAATCAAATTTATTGACTTTCTCATTTATTGCAAGTAACAGCTCAACTCTCAAGCCGAAGCGCGACCTCCACGATCCTTCAATCTGCTGCTCTTCTCATATCAAGCTCATTTGCTTTAAAATCTGTCAAATGTGAAGCAAACGCGCTTTTATCGTCGCCATCTTTTTGCTGTGCTGCACAGAAATCATGAATATTAATCTCAGTGTGTTTCTGTGTCCTGATATTACAACTGTGTTCCTCTTCTCATTCAGTCACAGCGCTGTGCTTCTCTCATTTCACCCCAGTGCACCAAGCCGTGATGCCAAACCCAGCGTCCAGCTACCAGACCGTAGTGGGCGTGCAGCCAACACCCAACCTCGCTCTCACTGGCAACCAGCAAAGCAATATGGGCAACCAGATGCAAGGCATGATGGTCCAGTACCCTCCAATGCAGTCTTATCAGGTATTGTGACAAGGAGATGGTGTCAGGAAGATTAATACCACATGAAAAAGAGTATTTGTGGTATTTTGTTGTGAGTTCGTGAATGAAATGTGCCTTTGTTGTTCTCAAAGGAGGCTGCTCGCAGCTCTGCGTTTTCATCAAGGCTCGAAAGAGACGAGAGCTTCAAAAATAAGAGCGTGCACTCGATATTAGTGGGAAATGCCAGCGTTTACATTTGGGTTATTTGTCCTTAAGATTAAGGGAAATCCAGAACATGGAGAAAGTGGGTTTGGAAATGTCTAATAACACTGGAGTGCTCACTCAGAACAGTCATGTGACGCTAACAGCTCTTGTGCTGGCATTTAGAGCGTATGAAAAACACAAACAACACTTTTTTTGCCTGCTATCAAACTAAAAATATATATACATCTGTTTTCATTTGCTGTGTTTAACCTTTTGGAATAATCCATCATGTGCTCATATGTGCTGGAATGAACCAGCACAGCCAGTTTTCAGTATTCTGTGGCTGTATTTGCTTGTTTCCACATTTACCCGCCAACCCTCCCGTTGTTTGTTTTCTGCAGCAGGTCTCTGTGCCACAGCAGACGTACCAGCAGCCAGTGTTTGTGTCCTGTCAGCCGGGACAGGGGGCAGTGGCTGTTGCCGGCATGCAGCCCTGCTACAGCCTGCTCCCCCCCAACCAGCACACCACCATGAGGTACCATCTCTTTTTTAATTAAGTTTTAGATTAAAACACCAAATAATGTTTAAGTTGCAGCGGAGTAAACTGGTTCGTCTGTGCTCGACACAAGCCAGCTGAAACATAAAGCACATCACCTGTTTCGCTGCCAGTCAACTCGTAGCAACATCACCAATCGCTAAAAAACACAGCCAATAGGAACGGTGCTTTCTGAAATTACTGTGATTTGCCGAAAATCCCATCATGGTCTGAATACAGAGACAAGGACAGGTAGAATAATGAGAATAATAAGAAGAAGAAGAATAAGCCCCGCCCGCCTGGCTTTTGACCACGAACTGTGATGATGACGGACAAAACACAACAAGAGGCAGCTTGCAGTGACAGTCGCTGGACACATTTTGTACCCGAGTCCAAAAGAAAAACCAAAAAAAACCCAACAATGACATAATGAAGTGCGTACTGAGCCATCGGAAACACACAGAGATCCTCAGCTAACCTTCGCAAGCACACTGAAGTAAGTTGCACAGGTGAAGTGTGCAACTTCAACGCTAACATTAATGTCATTGCCAACTGTATTTTAGGGGAAAAGATAATGCACAGTTCACATCCAGAGCTTATTTCACATTGAACACAAGAGGATTGTTCGATGTGTAGTAGTAACATTCGTTTTTACAATAGTTGTAATGTCAAAATATCATGACCTTATTGTGCCCACACTTTTTTTGTCAGCAGTTATAAGAGAGAATACATTTTACAGCACAATACATAATCCAGATGTAAAAAAAACGTGAGAGAGAAGTTTTCTTCCTCCAGTTTGACTCCAGTCACTGAAGTTTTGGTACCAGGAGCAAAAGTTCAGAACAGACAGTTTGAGTTTAAATTGTATTTAGTATTTTTACTGCTGTAATAGGTTTGGTTACTTTGATCATGTCTGAGGCTACTGTGGTGAAACATCCTTTAATTCTATATTTACCCATCAAACTATTGTGTGAGTACAGCCCGCGTCACACTGATACGTTTAAATACATAAATCAGCATTCAGGCTCGTACAAGTTCAACTATGACTGCATAAGAACCACCGTCATGAGGCCACTTCCTACTTGGCACTGGTCCGCACACGCTGATAAATATTAAAATGAAAAGTATTTTGCACTTTGAGTAGTTTTTTTAACCAGGTACTTTTTTACTTTTACTTCATTTTAGATTTTCAGTACTCTACCCACTACTGTGAATAACAATATGCTGAAAAGTTTTTATGGGATTTTTGCCTGATGACACCAAAAATAAAACCGCCAACCTTCAGCTTAAATATTTTGAGAAATGGGAGTAATTATGCGTTTATATATTTTTTTGGTGTACACATGATATTTTTAATAACTCAGCTCACATCGATCCATTTCCTAACGGCCTGAAACAGACGTATAAAATGTTAAAGGAGTTTGTTGTGTTTCTGCTGTAGATTTTTTCTCCAAATGAACAGGAGTTGTGCATACAGTGATAATAATCTTCAGATTTATGTTCCTCCTCCTCCTCTAATGACACTGTCTAATCGCTGAAGCTGCTTTAATCAGGTTTCGCTGAAATGATGAGCTCGCCTGTAGTTGTTCTCTGTCCCAGAAACCGATTTGCAGGTAGTTGATGCTTCTCCTCACTCCTGAAGGTGCCTCTTATTTATAGAGCGAACCGGCCTGATGAGTGAATCCCAAAAGCCGCTCGGGGCCAAGGTCATCTTTGTTCACCGCAGGGGGAAAAAAATGAGGTTATTACCACGATGCTTTCGCTGAACCGCGTGTTCATACCATCTGATGGATGTCGACTCTGACGCCCTCTCAGAGAGCTTCAGCGTTTTTCCTCTGTTGCTCTGCCGGCGTGGAGAAGCGTTGGAGCGTCGGACTCTCTCTCATTAAAAGCTGATTGATAGAACTGGTTCACAGAAAGCAAAACATGTAATTAGTTTCTACCTCCACGGACCCAATCAATCCAGATACTGGTGAGCGAAACACCACTGGGACCGGTGTGCACGGTCGGTGTACATAACAAACACCAGACATGAACACAGCCATGTATGCAGGCGTCACCTGCATGAGAACAATGCAAAGACGCACACACACACACACACACACATGCATGCGTGTGAGGGGAGGTCACTCTTTCATTGTCCCAGCTGTAAAATGAGGCTGCGTTAGTAGGGCAGCCAGTGTGGAAATGATTTATGCGGCGAGTGTTGGAGCGGCTCAGTCGTCTCCCACGAGGCTCGACTGTCCACCTGCAGCCTGCTTTCTCACCAGCTGCACGGCGAGTCCCTGCAGGCGGCAGCTCTACAGATGGACTTAAACGTTAAATTCCACACGTAACGCCCCGACTGCAGCTTTCAGATCTCCGAGCTCCTGCAGATTTCCGTCTGTGCAGGTTTAGAAATGATTTTTGAGGTGCGTCGTATTGGACCTCTTTTGCTTCAGGCGCTGAAGTGCCAGAAGCAATGCACCTGATTAATTTGGCAGCATGCAAACCTCAACAGAGTGTCTCTTAAAGAATCCTAATTTTTTTGCATGCTTCCATCTATTCATTTAGTTTTTGCTGTTTACGAGGTTGTCATGTTCAGAGGTCAGTTTGTTTCATTCTGAAGGATCTATTGACGGAAATAGATTTTAATATATGTATGTTTTTATCTGTTTGATCACCTGAAAATTAGAATTAGTGTGTTTTTGTTACCTTAGAAGAGCTGTGTAGATCTGCAGAGGGAAAAGGGCCTCTTCCTTGATGCACTGCCATGTTTCTACAGAAGCCTAGAACAGACAAACCAGACGGACTTTAGAGAGAGCCTCACGTTTTTCTTTCTTCCAGATTTTGCAGCCACTGTAGATTCTTCTAAACGGTGAAGTTGTTTGCAGTCTGCAACCTCACCACTAGATGCCACTAAAGCTTACAAGATTATTTTAAGATTTATTGTTATAAGAGCTGCAACTATCCATCATTTTAAGAGTCTATTTTATTTTATTTATTAATAAGCAGCAAAAACTGCCTTTTAAAATTCCTAGAGCACAAATTGATGCAACTGCTTGTTTTGTTTTGATTGTTATTCAATTTATCAGCTTGCAAGACAATGACAAGCAAAAAACTCTCACAACTGAGAAGCTGGAACCATCATATGCTTTGATTTTTTGTTGATGATCTTATAAAGCTTTTAAATTTGACTTGAACCCTGCACAAACGCTGTGACAAAACACTCTGTTCACTCGGTTCTCTCACAGCTCTACAGTGAGTTTCCTGCCCGCTCAGATGATGGAGCAGCTCCAGTTTCCTCAGACCTCGTCCCCCTGCGTCTCCCAGCAGCACCCAGGCCAGCAGTATGCAGGTACGCTCCCCCTCTGACGCTAAAACTTCAGCTGGGATCATGCAGCAAAGAGAGAAAATTTCCTTTCAGCCTCTACATTCGCTGCCCTGGAGATTCCCCATCAGTGGCGGCACTCTGACATTCTTTATTTTTCTTCATTTCTTAACGTCAATAACTGCAGAAAGCATTCCTTCATCAGCACGACCGGGGCTTCTTAATGAAATAATCTTTCCTGGGTTTACTCCGTCATTGTATGTGTGTTGGAAGCAGGATTAGATTTACACTCCGGATTTTCAAAATGAAAAAGAGTCAGGTGCGGAGATGACGGCTCCCCAGAGTTTGGATAAGTGAAAGTGATGTTTACATCCTCCTCTTCCTCACACTGCACACGCGCTAAACACTTCAATGACAATTTAGTGAAAATGTTGCTTGGTTCTGTGAAAAACTTCAGTTTTTTCCAGTATGAGTTGAGCCCCTTATAACGTCAAAAGCTTTGTCTCCGTTAAATCTAATATAAGTTCATATTTTCATTTTTTCCAGCGGTCTCCCAAAGGACAATTCCCGGCTTAATTAATCATGATAGTAACGAATGCTGTCAGACTAAATGTTTCTGAAAAATAATTGGAAGTGTGTGTAAGTGTTTACAAAGTCAGTTTTAAAAAATCAAGCACATTTATTTTTTCAACATAAGCCTCTTGCACATTCACACATTTAGTCCAGAGGCCGTGAAGCTTAGCAATTCCATCTTTGGACCTCCAGGAAGTAGTCCATGACATCATCATCACTGCCAAAATGAAAACCCCTGAGCTCCCTCTGTAGCCTGGGGAAGACATGGTAGACTGAGGGTGCCGAAGCAGTTGAACACGGCGTTTGTTGGACAAGTTCAGATCCACGTTTCTCGACTTCTGCGTGAAGGCCGATCTTGTACATGTTGACAGCACTTGCTTGCAATTTTTCAGTGACTTAAAAACAAAAATAAAACAAAAGTTAGTAACTGGAACCTTTGTGCACAGTCACTCAAAGAGTTGATCTGCACAGGTGTGAAATGAGAGCTGTTCAACTTCGTCTATGTTAGGCCACAAACTTTTCAATCAATATCTCTCTCTCTCTCTATTATATATATATATAAATATATAATGTTAGCCTTTAGAATGTTTGGCACATGCTAGCTGAGCTAACATAGTCAACCCGCCTGCTTCTTTTAAATCTTGTAATCGTAATCGTGACGCCTCTCTAAACTTTCTTGAGTGTCTGGATTAAAGTTTGTTAGTAAAACGACCGAGTTCACAGAGACTTTGTGACACTTTAACAGTTTATATTCACGGTTTAAGCCGTCACAAGCAAGGGAGAGGTTTGGTTTTGGTTTTGGTTTTTCCTAAATTCCTGACCCACAAACACTAAATGGTGCTCTGGTGGACAACCAGCAGTTTCTAAATGACCCTAAACACAGTTTACAGTTTTTGCACTAACAACTCTTCTTACTCATTGGCTGACATGGACACTGGTGCTGATACATTTGCAGTAAGCTCATATCAGCATTCATCCATCCAGTTATAATAGATTCATACTGCAAGTTAATTAGGAGGCAGACAGATGAAACTGTATCATTTACTGTAAATTTCAAACATAATAACCCGTCTTCTCTGGCGTCGGCCGTTCGGAGGCTCACAGAATCTCCGTCCAGAGGCCCAGTTGGAGCCGTCTCCTCACTAATGACCTTTATTATTCATGTCTGATTATTATGGGAGAGCGATGGAGGGAGCCATCATTTCCAGCCCGTCAGTAATGAGGTCAGGTGAAGGTCTTGCGACGGCCTTACCTACAGCGTCACCAGTAAACATTTTTAATTGGCTAGGTGGGGGCCAGAAATAATCTGCAGATTAAGTTCAAATATCCGTCGTCCTTGCTACTGTTGTTGGCTAGTAATTCATAAATCAACAGCAGCGTCGGCTGTGCAAAGTTTGCAATAAGATTTCCACCTAATGTGAGCTCTATGTAAACAGAATTCACTAGATTGAAATATTGTATATTCTGTTTTTTCCTTTACGTCAATGCGTTACAAACTTAAGTTAATTGGATCTCAGGGATCATGGCAGAGGATTTAGCAGGAAAGGGGGAATGGAGTCGGTTATTTTCACTGCGGCTGTGCCCTTAAAATCAAGGCACTTAAAACCTAATTGCTCAGCTGCTAACGGTGTTTCACTGATGAGGTGTGTCGCTGAACAAAAGTGCTGAAAAGGAGCTTTTGGGTGAAAACACATTTAGTCGGTTTACTCTGCCGCATTAGTGACGAGTTTATGGGATGAAATAAATAAAAATAATTACAAATAAGTGTTTTATCATGTCTGCCTGACTTGATTTTCCCTCGTCAACCATAATTTAAATTCCCTTTTTATTTATGTGTGTGTGTGTGTGTGTGTGTGTGTGTAGGGTTGTTACCCCCGGGCCCCAGCAGCGGCATGTTGATGCTGCAGATGACAGCACCCCCCTGCCAGCAGCCCCGGGCCCCTTCCCCCTGCCAACGGAAACAGCCCAACCACAAACACCCGGGCGCCGAGCACCAGCGCAGCCGCAGGCCTGCTGAGCTCCCGCCGCCTTCAGACAACACCCAGGTACAAACGCTGCCCGAGTGCATCCATCAGGCAAAGACAGTCACTCAAAAGAAATTAAAAAGTTCAAATTAAATTGAATTGTGCTGTCAAGTGGCATGACTGTATTTATAACCTTTTAAGAACCTTGTTGAGCTTGTCCTGAAAATATATATATAATTAGCTCAGTGGTGTTGACAACAACAATTTTTAAATGACAAGAAAGCAATTTGGAAGCCAATTTAGTTTGGTTGTCTGAGTCTGACAGTGACGTGAGAATTGCCCCCTGGAGCCAAACCCGGCCTCCGCGCCTCTCCAGGCAGGTTAAATGTCGGAGTAAATAGGCTCCGCAAATGAAGTCAAAACTGGCGTAGCCTGAAAATGAGGAGAAAATAGTCCTCAGCATTAGGGTGTAATGGTACATTAGGGGGCCTAATGTGGATGGAATGGTACATTAAGGCAACAACTTGAACAGCAGAACGACTTTGGGAAAGAGAGAGAAAATAGCCACGAATGCATTTGTGTGAATGAAAGTGTTTGTGTTCCTCCCCGTAATCTGTCGCCGCACGGCCGGTGTGTTGTGTGTAGAGCAGCTTGCCCTCGTCTCCGGCACTCACTCCCTTGCCAGGCCAGCCGTCCAGCGTCAAGGGCCTCCCATCAGGCATCTCATCCATCCCTGTCATGGCCCCACACCCGCACCACCACCCGCAGCTCCCTACAGCCTTCTGCCACAGTGGACAAGGTCAGAGACGCACGGGCCACTGGGCGTTTACTCACACCAACACCAACATATAATAATAAAGCAAAATGATTTCAATTTGTGGAGTTGTATTTGTGCCTCAAAGTGTTTAGTTTAAGCACAGGAAATATTTTTTGCATGTGTGATTTTTATTGGAAAAACTGTTAAGTCTCCAATCAGAATGCTACGAGGGTTATCTGCTGCTAGGAAGGTGGAGAAGCAGACGGAGAATCATAAACAGCCATATATTAGTAGTTTTTAGTTTTTGTTACACATTTAGTTTAATGAACCTCACTAAAAATTAATTTTTGAATGTAGTCTGTACTCAAATTATCTTGCTACCTTGCCCCCTTGGTTCAAGCTAGCTAACAGCTGCCAGAGAAGCAGTAGCTAACAACCTAAGCTATGCTAAGCTAATTTAGTTGGCTAACTCAATATCTGTAGTTGTACTGCCTGTTAAAGAAAATGAGCTCCCAAATTTTTTTTATTTAGTAGTCCCATTTTTTTTTAATTTAGTTGTCAAATTCCCATGAGATATATGTAGAACAATATTTATAGATAGCTTAAATTTTAATTATTACCGTACATCTTATAGCATGCTTTAAATTGAGCTTTAGCTTTCCGTCTAACGAGTGCTCTGTCTGAGATTTTATTTTATTTTCATGTAGAGGCACAGCTAAAATTTAAGTTTAAAAAAAAAAGAAGTACATCAATGATTATAATACTTGTCTGGAAAATAGCAAAATAGTCAGCTAGCTTAGCTAGCCACTGCTTTAGTTAGCTAGTTACTTACCAAGAGGACTAGGCTGCGAGGTAACAGAAGTACAGACTGACATATAAATTAAGTATTATAAAGGTCTGTGAAACCAATAAAGTGACACAAGTGTATAAACTACTTGTGTACACCTGATTAACACCCCCATGGCTTCCTTATGCACCCACCAGACAGATTAGAGGGAAACAAAAAGCCTTTGGAGCGACTTCAGGGCATGTCGGCCATGTTGGAAGCTAACGTGATCAGATGTCACTCAGGGCTGAAAGTTGTCGTTATTATTAACCTGCTAAGTGAAGCTGATATTATTTCATTTAGTCAAGTTTGATCTCATTTTAAAGCCTAAATATATTCAATGAAACCTTCTGATATGTGGCAGCATGTTGCTGAATTATGTTCAAATGTAGCTGTTTTTCAAGGCTGTCAGGTAACCTGAATTAATCAAATAGAACCTTCACTTTTTTTTGCCAAAGCTGATTCAATGTGCAAATGTTGTACATCAAAGAAAAGCTTAGATTCTCTTCTTTCTAGCAATTATTGTCTTTTTTATTCTGGCTCAATCCTGCTTTTTATTATCACACATTAGCTGTGGTTAATCTGTGCAGTGCATGTCACCAAGCCTGCAAACTTTCCAAAATGCTCCAAATTGTAAATGGCGTTTACATTGCCAGATTTTCTTGTTCTGGCACCGAGTATCACTCTGCTAAGTTCACTCGAATTAAAAGTTTCCTGTGATTTATAAATTTCGGTGCAAAATATAATTCTCTAAATGTTCATTTTTACCCAGAATTTGGGCACAAGTAAAACTCCATAAATTCACAGTATATGTCCAGTTTTTTTGCTTGTCTGCTGATGTGACTGTTCGGTTTTCGGTAACTTTGTGCTCTGGCTGTGACGACCAGGTGAGACACACTACTCTCTACTGGGCCAACCTCTGCAGTACAAACCCTCCATCAGACCTCCGCTGATCCACACGGCACACATGGTGGCCAAACACCAGGTCAGACACAGTCTCACACACACTTGTTTTCTAAGCCTTCTTCTAAATGTGTGTATTTTGTTCACATGTTAATAGATAGGATGTGATTTGTAAGCTGATTTTTTGAATTCACCCTCTTGAGAGTTAAGAGAGCCTAAATCCACTACACACGATGGCTGTCAGTCTGTGTTTTGATGTAAAAATACCAGGAAATCTTCAGGATTTGATTGATTTGACACTTGAGCGGAGCAAACATCCTAACAGTTGTCCTCTGTCTCCTCAGGGTCCACTGGGGGTTTTGCGTAGTGGTCACGGGAGGAAGGCGGGCAGAAAACCTCTGTCTTCAGATCTCAGTGTAGGTGAAGCAGGTAATAGGAAGTCCAGAGGGAGGCTTGAGTTTAGTGAACCTCGAGTTAACGGCGGTCGTGACCGAAATCTGACCTTCCCCCTGCAGAGAGGGAGCAGATAAAAACCCTTTGAAATGTTCGGGCTCTGGATGTCAGTCAGAAAATAAAATTTGCGGTCAGATTCATCACCTGATAACGTCAGCTGCTGCGTAGCCTCTTTAGCAGATTTAGCTGGAGTAACATCAGGTTTTTATTGTGTCAAAATATGCTGGCTGTGCTCGGTAACTGAGGGGAAAGCGTGTGTTTGGGAGCGTAAGCAGAATAAATTACAGACGGGGCAGAATTCACACCTGGCTGTGGAACCTGCAGCCCCGGCGGTATTGTGCCAAAAGAAATGTGCTGATTTTTTTTTCAAACATGGCGTCGTGTTTTTTGCACTCGTTGAGATTTTTTTTGCATTATTCAGGCGCTCTTGTCAACAATGCCACTAGCACCATCAACAAAGAGGGTGCTTGTGTGCATTAGTGGAAAGTTCAGCGTTACACCGCTGCCTCTAAAATGTCAAGCTTTCAGGAAATAAAAAAGGCAGGCTTATTTTTAGACCGGCTGCCATGCATTTTAGATAACACAACCTATCGAGAAACGGAAAAAAACACAAAATTTGAGTAATATTTTTTTTATCATTTTGCTCAAGCACACAGCGACAGTCCGACCATCCTTCCACCTAAAGCTCTAAAGCTGACAGCAGCAGTTCATTGAAGCCTCCCGATGGTGCAGGTCTGATTTTTCTCTTCACCCATGAAAGCTGTTTTTATTTACCGGCTTGGCAGCTCACGACGCTTGTCTGTGTGTGTCTGCAGTGAGCAGTCCGATCCTGGAAGTGACAGATCCTCCGGAGGGGATCGGCTGTCCAGACTCCCAACACCTCCTGGCAGATCTCTGCAAAGGGGGCGAATCGATCCAGCGGCGGTCGGACCAGCAGCCCCGGCTGTGCAACACAACCAGAGAATCTCCCAGCAGACACCTGGCCTCATCATGCTCCATCCTTGCCATGCTACCCTCCAGCGGCACGCTCCACCACGGCGGCCCCCAGGCCACATTTAGACTCCGAACTAGTACCAGACACAAAGGGGAGCTGTGCGCCTCGGACACGGTCGGCTCATAGCTGCTCAGACGAGGAGGGTCACATGAACGCACATCCAACCACCTGCCTCTGCTGCCTCAGTCTGGACTGTTTCAGTCCCAGACTCTGTCCAAATCAAAAACCGAATTCAGTGTTTTGAAGAATGAATGTTCACTTTTATTTAGTTTTAGTTCATTTTACCATTTTTTTTTCCTGGCCAACAGGTCTGTGCAGGGTGGAAACTAAGACCACCCACCAGTTTGGTTTTGTTTGAGACGTGTCCGCGGCTGCTAAACTCGACTCGAGGCCCCTTCTTCTCTTTTCTGAAACTCTAGTTTGCTGTTAGAAGTGAAAAGTGTTGGGAATCTCTTCAGTGTGGCTCTTTTTAGTAGCAGGATGTACGAGTGTGACAGCAGCGTACTTGTTTCTGGATCATTCTGTGCCCACATCTGGAAAAAATTAGACATTTACCTGCATTTAAATTGAGCATCCATAACAAATCAAGTGTCTGAATTTTATTTTATTTCACGTGTCCCAGCTCGATCCGTCGCTGACTCGTGAAACTGAGCGTTTCTCCTCTTGTTTTACACGCTCCCGACAGCGACACGCAGCAGCTCTTGTACAATGTGAGCCCATACAATAATAAACACTGAATAATAGATCTGCTACCTGAATAATTGAAAGTCACTTTTATGCACAGTGAATGTTGGATTTGCACTGAAGTGATGAAGGAGACGGAGGTTTGATTGGTGTCAGACAGAGCCTGGATTTTTCTTTTTAACTCCCTCCTACCTGTTTGTTGCACTCGGCCAGGCCACTTTCTTTTATATTTAATTAAAATGTTTATATGCACAAGAAAAATGCAATTGAGTTTGTCACTCTGTGTTTATTCAGGGGGGGGGGGGTTGTGAGTTTGTTTGTTTGTGTGAATCATGAGAGGTGTTCTGTGTCTGGGGTGTTTTTTTTTGTTTGTTTGTTTTTTCTTCTTCTTCTTTTCTTTTTCTTCTGTTTTTGTTTTTGAGCAATAAATGTTTTCACCACACGTGTCCACATAAGTTTGTCGAGGCTAACAGGCGAGCAGCGGGTCTGTTGTGTTGGTCTGTTGCTGGGGCAACTCTTCGGAGCACGTTGCCATGGAGTTTGGGGCATTTGCAGCCCTTTTAAATCAACGCTGGTGTCGGTGAAGTGTAGAGAAACAGAGACGCCTAGCGGACGAAGGCCGCCACTACAGCACGTCGCCGCCAGAAAGTTTCCGGCCAAAGTGAAACAGAAACGTAAATGTCACGGTAACGGGGATGAAAAACGCGCGTTAGCCGTTAG
Organism: Naso thynnoides; assembly: GCA_029783665.1. Taxonomy (NCBI): domain Eukaryota; kingdom Metazoa; phylum Chordata; class Actinopteri; order Acanthuriformes; family Acanthuridae; genus Naso; species Naso thynnoides. The sequence continues at coordinate 14,517,932 of JAQLOL010000017.1, forward strand.
CTGCCATGGCGGAGCGCAGGACGGTGGTCGTGTCCGGGGTCCCCGCCGTGTTCCCCGCCGGCCGGATGGTCGACAAGCTGACGGTTCACTTCCAAACCCGCAGGAGGAGTCACGGAGGAGACGTCGCGGCGGTCGCTTACCCGACAAACATGGACGGAGTCGCGTTTGTCACTTTTGACGCAGCTGCAGGTAAAGTGATGAGCTGCTGCTACCTGCAGGCTACAAGCTAACAGCAGTCTGTTATGAATAAAGTTTACACTCAGAAAACTTGACAATATCAGCTTGATTTCCTCATTCCTCAATTAAAACTATTATTACCACATTGGAAGTCTGTTAGCTCACTAATTTTAAAGAAGCACATCTGACTTGTGCATGTATACAAACTGTTGGAGTGAATAAATAAGCTGCTGCCTCATTCAGTCACAATTATTTACATATAGAAACATCAAGAACACATGCAAAGAATTAATGTGATGCTGTTACATACATATAAACAATATTTGTGCCTGAATGCAGGATATGACGTATTTCTTTGCTCAATCTAAATGAGCAAACATACTATTAAATATTTGAATAAATATTTCTGCTTCTTAAAAATATGCATGTTATATAAAGTTATGCTAAACTTGCTGGGTTGGAAGTGACAAAAAGTTGGGACACACGATTTTTGATTTTTGATTTTTTTTTTCTGATATTTTACAACTTATTTGATCATATCGACACTCGCAGAGATCGAGTCTCTTCTGCAGTGAATTTACACACAGTATTATTACGCAGACTCTCACCGTGTTGGCCTGCTGGCGTAAAACACAAAGTTTAAAATGATGGAATATTCTTTCCTTGCGCAAAAGAAGAAGAATACTTGAACTTACATTATGTAAAACATGTCATATTTATTTAATGCATT
>JAQLOL010000017.1:14534305-14546592 GCA_029783665.1 Naso thynnoides
TCATGGGGGGTGACTCTACTGCGCAGTCTCTATGGGCCGCATAACGCGGAAGTAAACCCGGAAGTCAGGAACTTTTTCGGCGTATGTGCCAGGCGAGCAACTTCCATTGAAATGAATGGCGGTCATTTTCCGGTCCGGTATCCAGTTCTTATAATACATCCATGTTCCTGATGGGTAAAACAATATCCTCCAATGCTCATATTCATCTCTTAGTTAATTTAGCTGCTTGACCTCACTAACAAGCAGCAGCTCATATTTCAGTCCTATTATCTCGGGGAGGAATTTTAGCTAATGTTAGCACTTCCTGTGAACAGGGTTAGGGTTAGGGTGGGATCATCAAGAGAAGCCCCAGGGAAGGTCACAGTCCCTTACTCACGGATTTCCTTCACAATCTCACAAAAAAAATTAGAAGCAACCAAAAAGCTGATAAAAACAATGGCAGCAAACAGACCAGCACGCTAACATTTTGAAGACGGTCAGCTAATGTTGATGTTCAATCAGGAGCTACAGCCTACAGTACTCGGGCTAATGTTAGCTTACAATCAGGTGGCAGCAGTTTTTCATGTTTGAATCCGATCACAGCAGGACAAGTACAATGAAAAAACGATTAAAAAGGTTTAAATAATCTTTTCACTGTCATTTAATGATTAAAGTTACATATATCCTTTGTTTCTGTCTTGTAACTGACAGATATGGTTATTGTTTCTTCATGTGGTTTATCTTGAGGAGATGCTAATGAAGACATAATTTCATGCGCCATTAAACCCCAAACACACACACACACACACACACACATATGCTCAAACTTCCCTGAAGAATCAGGTCATCCCTGGAATGATTCATCTCTCAATCTATTAAACACTCACACACACTGAACACATTCACTGTGCCTCATTACATCAGTTTGTGTGTATCCATGCCTGAACAGACCTAATGACTGACGGGAGACACTCGACAGACTTACTGTACGCTGTCCGATGCATCATTGCCTTCCTCCTCTGCCCGTGCCCTCGCCGCCCTACAGTACATTCAGTGGAGGATATTAGGCTAATGGTTTATTAAAATGAAATGTCATGTGTTTGTAAGCCGAGGGGGAAAGAAAAAAAATGGAAGTTTATTAGGATTCATTAGGGAGTTCCAGCCAGTTACCACAGTTTCATGCACCAGAAACCCCAAAACGTACGAATGACTATTTTTGTAATTCCGGCAATTTAACAAGTTCAGTGAGACTGTTTACCTGATAAATGATGAGACATTTTGGCCCTGGTGCTTTATTTAAGCTAATGTTACTTTGAGTGATACCAGGTGACTCATGCAGTTTTTGGGAAAACTGTCCACTCCTATTAAAAGTTTAAAGAGATTATCCCTGGGAATTTTCTTACTCATAATTACCGACAATGGAGATGATTCCTCAGTGATTGCACCAGCCACAACAACATTTACATTAAAAATTAACAAATCATCAATATTTAAAAACAAATTCGATGTTTATTTCACTTCCTTGACTTCTTTTATGCGTCTCTGTCACTCCATGAAAGTTTGAGCTGTAAGAGAAAGAACAGAGTGAAGAGAAAAGCTGTTTCGTAAGACATTTTTGATACAAAAAGGAGTTTTGGAAATCATCCCTGTTGATGTTCACCATGTTCCAATCCACACTCCATTTGTCTTATAACAGATCCAACTAACTGTCACGGAGACAGTAATTTTGCAATGCAGTGACGGTGATCACATGTTGTACTCTGAGGAATTACACAACAATGACATAAAATTAAATAGGGCATTATTTCTTCACTGAAATGGTAGAAAAAAATTGAAATTCTGGAAAGTGTTATCATTTCTTTGAAAAGATTCAGTAAGGAAATTTCAAAGTAGGTACTGACTGACGGGAACAACACTGCATGTAACGAGTCTGAATCCATTTTAGCCTTTCCAAAATTAAAAACACATAAAAATGTGTAAGAAATGAATTATACGTGATTTGCTGCAATGTTGTCGCAAATGTTAGCTTGTCTAGTTAATTAGCTTACTGTCCAAACATTTAGTACGTTTACATGCACAGTCAAGTCCGACTAAGGTTGAAGCTTGATTAGGTCATTTAATTGGACCATCGTCGTTGTCCCAGTATACAAGCGCTTTGAATTGGTCCTTCTTCCGGTTAGCCAAACATGCTACAAACATGTTAGCAAGCAGCTAGCAAAATGCACGTTGAATGGTGAAAACATGACTAACTTTACAGCACATACACTTCATATCAGTGCTTTACTTTTGGTACAAATTCAATGCATGTTTGTCCTCTTCCTTTGGGATTCTTGTTTTCTTACCAGCTTTCTTCTATAAATTTATGCTGTTCGAGTTCTGGGTCAAAGACGCCACAGGGACTATCAGTCATGTCCAGATTGCTTAGGCCTGTCTGGGTCCAGTTAAGACAGATACATGCACAATTAATTTGATTTCCAACCGCATCATCTGGGTGTGTTAGCTTGACTTTGAGAAATCGGATTTAGTACAATTTTAGCCAAACTAGCATGTTTACGTGCATTTTAAAAGTCTGGTTTCATCAGAAATAACACAAGAAATCTGTTTTCTCTAATGTCACGTAAATGTACTAACTGACACTGCTGTCGTATTTCTGCTGTGATGAACTAAGAATTGACAAATTAGTATCCCCATGTTCTGTTCACATCATGTAAATACAGTTTTATAGTTTTATATAGTCTGAGGTCTCTGGTGTGCCCTCTAGTGGTATCCTGGTGTCACATAGCAAGAGCGTAAAAAATTACTCATGATTAAAGAGTAGTTATATCTCCTGCCTTGGGGAAACATCTGTTTTTATTAATATTATGACATATTTGAAATGACATAATGTCACCATAAAAAATATAAATTTAGCTATGTTGCTTTAATTATGTCACCATAGGGAAACTGTGACATCTCTGTAAAGATGCATATTCTTCAGACAAATTAAATTTTGGAAAATGAATTGGTGTGTGAAGACATACGGGTATGTATTCACATGAAAGTCACATAAGTGTCAGTCACTAGCTCAGCTGGTGTAAAATAACACCACCTCTTGTCCTGAAACTGGAGTACTTTCAGACGGCGCACCCCCGCTGCTGTCAGCCAAGGATCAAGGCTGAGAACCGCGAGCAGGGCAGGCAGAGTGCCGCGAGAGGTCGAACAACTCTCTGACATCCAAAGTATTTTATTTAGGGGGAACTCTGAGGATTTTATTCATGCAGAGCTGTGACAGAGTGAACATGGCGGCCAATAGTGATTTGAAGTTTAGTTTAAAAATTATTAGAAAGTGAATTGTCTAAAATTCTGGCTGATATCAAGAGCTTTCTTTTTTATTTGTACCAAGGCCAAGACTGTGACAAAAAATACTAAAATTCATCTCTTGCACTTGTTTTTCAATTAGGAACAAAACATCCATCACTGTTTCTTTCTGAACTGTTTTGAATCTGCCCTTAATTTCCCAGTCACGGTGACTAACCGTCGAGGAAATCCCTCTCAAACTGAAATGAGTGAATGTGTGCTGTGTTTGCCCTGGCAGTAAATGTCACTGCTCCGCTGATTGAATGCACGTCGACAGAGATAACTGTGGGGCAGCACGCTGTCAGGGGCAGAGGGAGGGCGGCCCAGTGACCTGGACTCGTCACACACCTCCAGCGCTGCCGGCCCACTGGCTAAAACCAAACCCCTTCAGGCCTGGATCCCACTCTATTCCTGTTACTCATTCTTAATAATTTTGTGACCTGTTTGGAGAATGAGAAACATATTTTTTTAGCTGTAATGCTCAAATGGTTACCTGTAATTGCCAAATATTCCCGGTAAACGTTGCAGCAACATGGCAAATCCCTCTCAGTCGGAAGCTTTCCCACACAGGAAGTTATGAGCACCAGCGTGACCCAGACCTGAACTGCAGAGCCAGAGCAGCATCACAAAGCACACACAGATCTGAGTTTATCTCTGGAAACTACAGTGTTGCTGCTTTGAGGCATTCTCAGTATGAATAATTCAAACTATTTATAGCTTTAAAAATATCTGTCGCTGATTTAATGTTGGCAGGTCTGTTTTTTTTTCTGGTGCTTTTTCTGTGCCAACACATTGAGAAAGATTGAACTGCTTTAAAAATACTGCAAGGTAGACGTGTGCTGACCTACTTGTGCAATAAAGCATTATGGGAATACAGAGCAAGGTGATCCAGAATTATCTCATACAGTATCTGCACTTCAGATACTTTAATCAGCTTAGTTTAATTGGACTTTAAACCTCCAAAATCATTCAGATAGATTCCTTGCATGTATGCGGTTGTCACATTCACCCACGGAGCTGCAGAAATCCTTCACTTTCCAAGGACATCGTGTGATTGTATGTGACAGGCACTGACGATGCTGGGTTGTTGTTTGCGTTGAGGGAGTCCCCAGTGGACACCCACAGCACTTGAGCTTATTGATGCTTCAGTCAAGTATACCTCAAGATCATCTCTGAAAGCCAGCTGATGCTCGGCTGCATGTACTCTTGACCCCCTTTATTTCCCATGTTAGGCTACGGTGATGCTTTAAAGCATTAAGCCTTTAAAGATGCCTCATTAAAGGGACATTATGAGCACAATAAATGTATAGGAGTTGTGGGAAAATTAGCTCCAATCAGGAGTAGTTAATGTTCTCATTCCCTTGTGGGAATTTACAAGATGTTGACAGCACCATGTGACCAGAAACAGGTGGTACCCTCATTTCTATTCTGGGAGCCATGTTCAGTATTTGGGCAACTGCACTTCTCTGATGATCCTAAAAACATAAAGACAGTGTTTTAGTCAAGACCACACTGACTGAGACCAGAGTGTGCCGAAACTGAGACAAAACTAAGACCATTAATATTTATATATGTATAAATATATCAACAATTTTTCTCTCATTTTTGTGGACAAAATACAAGCGAAGACTGAGGAGCTGAAATCAATTCAACCATCTTTAATTAATGCTCAGGAACATCATGATGAGTGTAAACAGATTGAAGCTTGCCTAAAAACAAATGTGACAGCAACGTTTAAGGTCTGACCATTTATAATTTAATGGCTCAAAACAAGAAAAGACACCTTTATAGAGTTCCAACAGCGTAAAACATCCAGTGACCTAACTGCAGGTGTTTCAGTCATCAATGACAAAAAAATTAAACTACAAATGATTTCCGTTATTTGTTGAGTTTGAAGAATCCAACCACAGTAATCATGTTAACAAATAAATCTGTTGTGGTCTTGATTGGTCCTGATTATAAATTCCAAGTCCACTTTGTCCAGGACCGAGACTAGACTGAGTCAAAATATTTTTGAGACTTCATAGATCTTCAAAAAATGGTCTTTAGACTGGTCTTAAGACCAGCCAACACTACATAAAGAGCCAAATCCAGGATACTGTGTATTGATCTGACAATGGCAGGTCAAGAGGGACAAAAACAAGATTAAAACATTGCAAAATGAATTCTAGATGCATTAAAAAATGTTGGTATCTCGTGTATAAAAGGGTAAAATTCTCCTCAAAGTGTTCCTGTGTGTCGTCAATCTGCACAGTCTCACTTTGGCCCAAATGTGTGGCTGCACCCAAGTGAGACTGGCAATGCTGCAGGCTATGACAGAGTGCAGCACACACACACACACACACACACACGGCCTAAATAAAACTGGAGAAGGGCACAGGGGCACAGTGTGTAAACACCTCAGATAATGTGGTTTTGCTCACAGTCTCCTCGATCTCAGCAAGCAGGATTTATTTCAACGTGATAAAGATCAGAGGAAGGATGGCGGATAAGCTTTGGGAAAATAAAAACAAGTAAATATCCAAAACAAAGAGCACTCAATCACTGTTTTTTAACCCATGCAGGTTAGGTCTCAACAATCTCCGAGTTCAGGCAGAATTTTAATGAGGTCAGGTGTATACGGTACAGAGATGGCAGCCAAATAGCAGAGCTATAGTGTGTAAAATCCCCCTGGCAGAGTTGTGTCCTGGAGGCAGAGCTTCCACACAACAGACGGGACTCCCATCACACAGCCGGCAGGGTGAAGCTGCCTCACTGTAAAAACGCTGCCAGCAACACCGAGAGTCCAATCACTCTGCCACAGAGGGGAGAGCTCATGCAGAACGTTGCTGTTTTCCCATTTTTGTAAAATTAGCCATGTTGGGAAAGTCGCCTGAAGGCTGAAAGATGAGGCCGTGAGACCAGAGGGGTTCCTGTTCACACTCCGAATAGACAGAAAAATGTGAATGTGGTGCATTATCGAGCCCCCGAGGAAATCTAGTTTCATTAGAGTCTTCTCTCTGGATCTTCTCATAAAGGTCTGGATAAAAGCTAATGTGTTTTCTCTGGCTGTGTGTGCCACAATAAGTACGCCTATTATTCACAGATAATGAGGAAATCCTTAGTGGAAACTGCCCAAGCTGCTCGCTGGAAATAAGCAGCATCTGGTTCTGCGCTCACTTCTGGTCTTCCATGTGGCAAAACCTCATCCACTGTAAAATGAATGAAATGTGCATAAAACATAAAGAATGATGAGAATAATGCTTCTTGCTGCGTCACTTCGGGAACAAATTTGACTCCACGTGAGTTACAGGAGCCTCAACAGGCCCTTTAGAGGTCTTTGGTCCAGCAGAAGCATTTCAAAGCTCATTTCAAAAAGGAAACTGCCATGATATATTGTTTCAGGACCCCTAAAGAGACACAAATCAAACCACAGAGCCCCGTTTGATAAGATGGTCCCAGGAGATGGTTTGACATTATTAGGTGATCCCCTGATACATGGGTGTGCATTTATTTTATGTATTTGCTGTGTATGTTAATATATATTGTCTAAAACAAAGAGCAAAAGCTTTAGCTTATTGGCCCTGCAGGGGCACGTTTCATAAAAAGTATCACTAATCTTATCAAGCATTTGTACTGAGTAGGATTATAAATTCCTTTTCAAAATGCTGATCAGTCCATTTTGAATATCAAACTACTTTACCAAGGTTTAACTTGACTCCCCACCTCAAACTAAATATAACATACAGAAAATTGATCAATGACTAAATTAAAATTTCACTTGAATGGTAACTGTAGTTAGCAGACAGGGCTAGGTTTTGCTGTTAGCAAACAAGCTAGTAGCATAGGTTTATTAAATGTTCTTTAAAAGGATAAGTCAATTTTCTTTTTCCTGTTATCTGCCTCCCTCCTGAGTTCCAGACAAGAAGATAGATCCCATTCTTTGGACTGTGTGTGCAGTAACAAGGAAGAGACGGGCAGAGCTCGCCCACCGCTAATTAACTTAGCTCAAACACTGGTAGTCAATGGGAAGTGCTAGCCTGCCTCCACCTGAAGTCATCAGATAAACTTTGCAGCAACTCAAACAGTCCTGTGTGCTTGTTGTGACTTGTTTATTTACCACGATATGTTATTTGTAGACACAGTTTAACTCTTCATGTCGTACTTCAGTGGCTTGCATGCGCCCTTGGTTTACGTACTTTACTCCAACATTATATAAAGTGCTGATCTGGCACTCAGAAGAGGCAAAGAAAAAGAAAAAAAAAAGGTCGCGTATTCCTTTAAAGCATTACGGGCAGATCAAATATTTTTAAGGAGTTACAAAGAAAGCATCTTCAACAGAGTTATATGAAGAAATATGAAGAAGGGCACAACTGAAGAAAAGAAATGACAGATGAAACAGAAGCAAAGAGGGCTTAAATTTAGGAGTGGACAGCAGAACGCTTGTTTTAGGGTTCAGAAGTTCTGCGTCGACCCCCATCTGCACACGCAAAGCTGTCAGTGCAGTTAAGTCTATTAGGGACTCATGTGAACACAAATGTGCACACGCATGTTAAAGGTAAACAACCTGATAGGTCTGGAAGAGCACTTAGACAAAATGGTGGAACAGAAACAACTCACTGCAGCCTTGACCCATCACTCACACACACACACACACACACACACACACACACACGTCTGTGTTTCTCACCCCTGTCAGGTACTCAGGCAGACACCACTTAATGGCTTTTCTGGGTCAGCACTGAAAGCAAGGCATCATGGGAGTCATATGTTACCTTCCTGGCATTCACGCTGCTGCCTGCTCTTGACCTTTAACCCCACAGAGCACGACTAAATTTCCAAGAACAAGTCTAACTCTGGCTGCATCAGCGTGTCTGTGTGATGCAGCACAGGATCAGAAGGTTTTTGTGTGAGTTATCTCCCACTGGAGGATTCCACTTCTCCCTGAGTCACACTCATCTCACACTGTGGCTCTGTTTATGCTGCAGGTAAAACCTTTTATTTCTCACATCAGGTCTTTAAGATGAACTGTTCTGGCTGATATTTGCAAGTAACCATTTTGGTTTTTTATATCCAAACATCACCAACCTATCTGTATGGGTTGCTTGGTAACATCAGCTGGTAACACGGCTTTCCAGTGTGGTGTCATGAAAAATAAAGATTCATCATCTTGCCCTCCAAAACAATCACTGGCGAGGAACGGTGCAGAACTGCTCTAATCTATGGAATAAAGTCTGCTGTGTTCTTTTATTTTGTTGCTCTTACGCAGTTCTGTCCAATGCTTGAAGTGGAAAAAAAGTGGCATTCACCTGTCGGCATGTGAATCGGGCGGCTGGTGTTGGCAAATCATCAAGTAAGAGTCTACATTCTGAATTTCTACAGTGACTACAAATAGGCCTACTAGAAGATTATTGCTGATTTTCACAAAATTAATTTATAAAACCACTTACTTTTACTTTTCTGTCTCAGTATTTAACTATATGTATTTGACTCTCTGAGAGCCGTGTTGTCATCAGAATACGTTCCAGTTCTTGTTCTCTTTGTGCCCTTTTGGAGCCACACCAACATTACTGTCTAATTTTTATTTCTTTGCTTTTTCCCGTTTATCCAACACTGTCGTGACTCACTCTGAAACGCAGCCAGTAGATGTTGATGGACGGCCGAGCACGGAGCAAACCTTTGTTAGTGTTAACGAGTTGTTCCACTTCTTTGAGAACAAACGAGTGAGCGCCACGCAGTGCACCCTAATGAAATGAATCGCCAATAGACTCTCTGATATGGAGAAGATAAGAAAGGGCACTGGCAGTTTATGAGAGGTCCCGGTACGCCGCAAAAAGTCCCGGTACGCCAGGGGTAAAATCTTGAAGTGGGAGTACTGCGCGCCGGTGTGCACCGGCCCACTTAAAACACTGGTTCTGTCGCTCTAGATTTGATGATGATGCTCTATGTCATTTTCTAAGGGATGCAAGTCCAATTTAAGCTGCCAGCGTATCCTCACAGAGACCAATTCTTAGAAATCTGATTGGAAACGCGTTTTAAAACCACCTCAAAAGTTGCGTTCCATGTGTTCTTGCTGCCCAGACTTAGTAAAATCAATCTGGATAAAATCTGCAGATGCCAAAACGTGGAACTTTAAACCATGAGAAAATAACACCTGCACGAACACATACACTTAAACAGTGACGCAGCTTATAAAAAAAAACAAACAACCCAAATATTTGTGGACCTGCTTAGGAAAGTCTGGCAAAGTATTTTAAGTAAATCATAGTTTAAGCTTGGAAAGCGGGAAATTATTGGACACTTTGATACTATATAATTAGTGGTGGAATCTGATTCTTTAATAATACACAACAACAAACACAGAATAAACAAAAAATCAGTGTTTAGACGAGAGAAAAGCAAAGTTTTCTCAGTTTTCAAACACGTCCTCACACATATAAACATTTTCTGCAGCCTAAAATTTGAGGTGAACGTGCTGATCTTCACAAAATACAAACAAATAAAAAAAGGAGCAACTTCACAATAAACTGACTACGTTGTCAAAGCAACTGTTTCCACAGCAGAGTTTGTCCGAGTTGTGATTAGGCCAATTAGGCAGGAGGCTGATTATGGGATGTATTTAAAGCTGTGTTAATGAGTGGCTCCGCTACTGGCTAACTTTGACGTGCCACACAGAGACGGAGAGCGTCGAATGAACAGGAAGCCTGTACTTCTCTTTGCATGGCTGCTGCTCACTGACCCATTGAAGACAGCAGAGAACTCCCTCAACACTGGAGTCAGGTGTGTGTGTGTGCATGTGTATGTGTGTGTGTGTGTGCGCGCGTGCATCTAAGAATGTATACTGCAAATTTCACGTGTGTGTATGTTCTGCTTAAACATCTGCATGCCTCCTTACCTACGAGCCATTTGCTTCCGCATCTGTGTACATGTACGTATGTGTCTATGTACCTCTGTGTGTGTGTGTGTGTGTGTGTGTGTGTGTGCGTGTTTGTGTACGTGCGTGTGTTTTCAGGTATAGGGCCCTTCCTCCCAGTTCAGCTTTCACTCAGCAGATTTCACTAATGTGGCTCCTCCAGGAGTCTTTCATCTCACAGCCCTTTCCGGAAAGGTAGAAAGGTCTATTTACCAGCGGAGCGCCGCCAAAAAGCTGAAACTGCTATTACTGCTACATTTACCTCAAGAATTAGACTGATGATTAATAGAGGGCTTGTATGTGAGTGTATAATGTGTCTACAGTGTGTATGTGTGCTGAGTGGAAGTAGCTTGAAGTAGTACAAAGAGAAGGAAACACTTCAGAGAGAAAGAGGGATTATCAGATGGGAAGAGAGATGTTCCTTTTATTGCCCATTAGGTCATTTTAAACTACAAAGTCAGCCATTTAGTGCTGAGACTCTGTGTATAAACTCAGAGATACTTTTGAGCATTTCTTACTCGATTTATCTCAGCACTTCAAACAGAAAGCATGACTTACAGTACAGCCTGAGGTGAAGACCACTGGAGGTCAAATTATAGTTTAGATAAACAGAAGAATGACAATATTCTCAAAGCGAAAGTATGGTTTGATGTGGAAAAAAATGATGCACTTTCTGTATTTTTTAGAATTAAAACAATTCATTAATGTTGTAAAAGCGTATCTTGGTCTTGGTTTGCTCTGAGGATACATGAAAAGAGCTGGTATTTGTGATAAGTGGCAGTATTTTATTTACAAGATTTTCTCTGGGGAAAAAAAACCCTCTCTAATTTGCAATTTTAAAAACCCCTCGCCGCGTTTAGATTAGACACTAATGGTCTCTCTGTATAAGTGATGGTACTTAGCAGTGAGAGGAAGGTGCTCATTACCCCGAGTTGAAAAGTGGTGGCAATATTTAGCTATCAGACACACAGATGTGCATGTTTGTGTTTTCTGTCTTAAACTAGACTTCCACATTTTTTGCACACACAAGGAAACAAAAAAGAAGATTATTAAGAAGAAGTTCATGGACAGTAAGGGCGTAAAGATACATTAATGTATCAGTGCATCCCTTTATATTCCTACAATCAAACTACATTGATAGGTAAACAGCAAATCGATCTAAAATAATTTTTTGAAGAAAAAAATCGATTGTATGGACTCTAAGAATTTGTGCCTTGTATTTAGCATGACATACGTTTTGTGGATGTATTCTGGCAGTTATCTTAACTCAACTCAAACTTTTTTTTAAAGCACATTTTGAACAACCAAGGTTAACCAAAGTGTTGTACAGGTCCACTAGAATAAAAGAACAGACGCAAATACAACACTGCATAATAGCACACCACCGTAAGCAACACAATATCACATTACACCAAACACAATACACAACAGCTCAACCTGAGTTAACAGCCAGGGAGAAAAGGTGAGTCTTCAAAAAGGCTTCAAAATCTCGAGGGTCTGGGCAGATTTACTGTGCCTGGGCAGCTGCCCCAAACACTCGGTCGCACCTGGTCTTCAGTCTAGTCTTTGGTGCTTCCAGCAACAGCTGGTTGGCTGACCTCAGCGGCCCAGCTGGGGTATAAAAATGCAGAAGTTCAGCAAGATACTGAGGTGCCAGCGCATTGAGAGTTTAAAAAAAAAACAAACAGGTTAGAAGAATTTAAAATCAATTCTAAAACGCACTGGGAGCAGTGGAGCGAGGCCTATATTGGAGTGATGCGGTCACGCTTTCGCTTACCAAGTGAGGAGAGCAGCTGCTGCATTCTGCACAAGCTGCAGACGACGCAACGATGACTGGTCAATACCAGCATACAGGGGATTACGGCGGTCCAGCCGTGTGTTTATGAAAGCATGGATTACCCTCTCCAGGTCTCTGGGGGGAGAGATAGCACTTCATCTTTGATAGAAGCCTGACTTGGAAGGAGTGAGTTAGTTATAATGGTAAATAGTTGCAAACATCACTCCAGTTAACTTTTAAACATTCTGCTCGTGTGTGTTGTGTCAGCAGCGTCTCTTCAGATCACGGTGGATCACGGCAGGA
>JAQLOL010000017.1:14633793-14646663 GCA_029783665.1 Naso thynnoides
GTGGTCTGTGACTCGTGATTTTTAACAGCTGATGTTTGAGGGCGTGACTCATCTGTCTGATTTGACATTTGAGCCATTTTTTAACATCAGCTGTTAAAAAAGACGAGTCACAGACCACCGGTGACACTCTAAGGAAGGCGGAAGCAAAGCCGCCGAAACATGTCAGCAAACGAAAAAATTACAAGCTGTCTGATAACAGAAGAAAAGAATAACATTTATTTTTCCAAATGCTCCAGAAATTTAAATGGAATTTTCTGCAAAATTTTACTGTTGCTTCTACCGTTGTTCATACCTCACGAACATGCTTTCCCTCTCTCGGATGCTGTTTAGTTTGCTTGTATCACCGTCACTTGAATGGTTTTTATAGTTTTTTTTATGTGCACTGGCTTCATAAGTAATTAAAAACATTCACATCCATTGAGGGCGACAGCAAACTAATGAGCGTTTGAGAAACCTGGAGGTTAAGGATACACTCCTGGTTGTAAGTCTGTATCCGTTTCACTGTCGCATTCATTATTTTTCATATTTGTTAGTGATCAAGACTAATACAGTGAAATACTCGAGCTGAACTGAATGTCATTTTCAGGACACTGTCTCCTGGGTCTGGAAAAACAGCCGCGCCCAGGATTTTCAATTAGAACTCCGGCTCAACGTGCGTTGGCGCCTGAGGCCACGCTGTGGTACTTCACACCGCTGTCAGATTTCCAGCCTCGCCGCTCTTCTCCCACTCGCTTTGTTCGTATTTGCAGGCTTCCGTAGTGCATCGTCTTTGATGCTCTAGTAGTAATTTCCGCCCCTCAGCTCTTGTTGTCACACAAGTATGTTAAAAAAAAAAAAAAGGATGCTGAGAGATTAATTATAGAATCTGAGAAATATCCTGATTTTTATGACCTGCAGTCATGCCATTACAGAGATAGCACTGGAGATTGGCTCTTCAGGTGAGCAACTAAACAATGATTTCAATGTGTATATTTAACTTTTATTTCCATGTCGTTGTAAACATTTTGATGGTTGATGTTTTTATGCTATGGTGCAGTCAGTTCAACCAAGAAATAAATCAGCTTCTCTGAAAAACAAGCATTCAAAAAGGTTCAGAACTCACCGTCTGAAGGACTGTTTCACAAGCAGCTGTTTTTTTTTTTTGAAATTCCCAAACGCTCAGTAAATCTATTTGAGTATTCAGTCCAAAACATAGCACTCAATCTGTAAATGTTGACCAACAAATAGTAAAAACTGCAACCACGGCTGCTTTTTTCAGGCCATTGCACTTTCTAACGGACATCAACACTGTTTGATTGACACCTCATTAGACCAATGGCGTTCCTGCAGAATTTAAGACAGGAAGCTTGAAATATGCCATAAAAGCAACAGTTTTTGTGGGATGTGTTGATGTGTTTTATCTTCTGGTCAAATGATGCCCCGCGAGGACGCATCCAGTGGATGTTCGGGGCGTGAACTGGTGCGGCGCTGTGGAGCTGGTGAAATTTGCTTCTCCCGTCCCAACCACAAAACACTTAAAACCCTGCGATACGTGCATTAGAGGAATATTTCCAATCTTCACAGCCTTGATGTATTTTGTAAAGCCCTACCAAGTACTCTAATCCTGATTTAATATTTATATGTACTCCAATTAAAACCTGGTGATATTTATTGAAATTAGCTGAAAATACAGAAACTTTCAGTCAGAATGAGGAGGATTTTGGTTAAAAATAATTATAAACTTCTACAAAAATAATCCCTCGCCGTCATCACTAACTACCCTGTAGTTTACGGCATTGTTGGTCCGTACGTGTCTGGTTTACATCAGACATCAGGTTGCAACATGCCAGGATGTTGCAGTGAAAAGTCACTTGTCTTTTTTTTGGTTCGTTTGAGGTTAAACCTGTGATGTCTCTGCAGTTCTGACTGTTTTTTAAAAAAGGATCCAAGGACGTTTTCAAAAGACAAAAGTGACAAAAGTCGATCTCCATGATAAAGATGATGTGCAATCCAAGGTTTAGAGATCAAAACGTGGATGTTGGCACTTGGCCTCAAAGTGTAGGTTTCTACTTTATAACATGTTGACCATTTTAAATTCATGTTGGTGTTTGGTTGTGTTAATGTCAATGTCTAATGCTGAAATGCTTTCTGGATGAATAGAAAAGTTGGACCAATTCTACATTTCAGTCCTTAAACAATCAGTGATGAGGTGCAGTCAAAAGTTCAGAGATTGTCTTTACAGCAAAAACCGTTCCTGATTTAAGTTTGGCCGTGCTCGTTCATCCCCAGTAATAAACCGCCCTCGGCACTCGTGCCACGCATGGAACGCAGCCTGGAAGCTCTGCTCTGTAAATTCATAATCCATCTGCGATTCAGACTGGATCTTCGTCGTAGCTTAAAAAATTTTGACCCTTCAGCTCCAACTTCATTTTTCAGAACAGAAGGAAGTCGCAGGGGGCCAAACCTGGCAAGTAGCAGTGACTGTGTTTTTGTGGGTATGAAACTTGCACGTGTTCAACGCTCCGCTGTCGCACCGCACACCATCTTCTCTCCCAGATGCATCACCAGGGAGTCAGTAAAGCGTAAATCGCACCTACTAGTGGTCACAAAAACTGTGTAACAGCGGTGCTGAAGTAGATCTTGGATGTACCTTGGAATGCTTTCTCATAATACTTTGACATCAATTCTGTCCGTGGACGACAACAACAGTCTCTGAACTTTTCGATCACACCTTGTGTTTTTCTCGACCAATAGCTTACGTTCACTTTTACTTAAAGTCACTGGGTTTAGTTCTAGCCTTCTGACGCAGTTCTTGCGAAGTGGACGTTGGGTTCGTTACTCTGACCCACCATGGCAAACCATTGCTCCGTTGTTTCACGTGTAGATGGCTATAACCAGGCCTCTCCGGGGCCCAGTGGTAACCAGGGTCAAATGATGGGCATGAGTGGAAGGGGAGGAGCCATTGGCCCGGAAGGAACTTCTAATATGGGGACACCATTGATGTCAGAAAATGGAGCCATGGTAATGTATCAAAAAAAATTAGCTTATCTCTTAAATGTCCGTCTTTGACATTAAAGTAACTTTCTTTATAGAATTACTGTAAGAACATTGCCAGAGCCATAACTTTGCCTCAAACCGTATGTTTAAAAATAAGATAATTGAAGGTAGTTTTTTAATTTGAGCATAGATTTACCTTAAAAATCTGTTTTTTCAAGTGAAAAATACTGTACTTCTTAAATCTGACGGACTAGAAAAGTGTTTGTAGACTAAACTAATAGACCTATTCCTCTCTCTCCTTTTGTCTGCTTGGTTTACCCGCCTGTTACTCTCCGATGGCAACACTTGGATCAAACTAAACCTTGACTGATGAACTTTGAAACACGTAACCATCTGTCGCGGATACCCTCCACTTGTGTCTGACCCACAAACATGATCCTGTGCTTGTGACACAATTATTTCAATTGCATGCCATTCCCGTCTTTTGTTGACCGTGTGATAACACAGCGAAATGATAGATACCCACAAGGTGGATCAGTGGGTGGCAGACCTGAAGTTGAGTCCCCAAAGCAACAGCCGCCGCCACCGCCGCCGCCGCCACCGCTGGGCCCTCAGGTTGGACCAGCTCCAGGGTTTGGCAGGGGGAACCCTGTCGGAGGAGTTTTTGATGGGCCAAATAACAAGCGGCGCAGATATTAGCTTCTGTCTGATCGTGAAGACGAAGTTCTCATGGATCTTTCCAACCGCCACATCCCGATTATTTCCTTTTCCTGTCACGTCAGCTCCGTCCTTCCCTGTGGCTTGGATATGTCGGCTGAAAAAAAAAATCGGCACATTTTTCCTCATTTTTTGGTATCTGTGTGTTTTAAATCTACTTTGTCCTGAGGAGGCTTTACTTTGTTGATGGATAAAACTGCAAGATGACGCTTTGTAACACTTAACTGCAGTGATGATGCATAATATTTTTTACACCATTTGTTTCTCAGTGTTTTCTGAATGAAGCGGGTTTTTGTGTGTGTGTGTGTGTGTGTGTGTGTGTGTGTGTGCTGACAACGAGTTTTAAGGCATGTCAAGGACAATTTTGCAGCTACTCCGGCTGCTGTGGTGTCGGTTACACTTGACTAAGCTGCTCTGTGGGAGTGATTTGTGTAGACTGGATGTTGATTAGAGGTAAAACGGGAACGCCGACCTCTCAAACTGAAAAGTGCATCACCCAAAACCCTGCACCAAGGGTTCAAGTTCCGGACAGAAAACACCGTAATAAATAACGTACCATACGCCTCAGACTGTCAGTGTTTTTCTCCCTTTTTTAACAGTTACTCTTGGGAAAAGGCAAAAAGGACTGGATGCTCCTAATGTAGCTTATTAGATGTTCAGTCATACAGTGAGTGAATGTTTCTGCCGCATCAGTGCATTCTGTATTTGATGGTTAAGAGAAATAAAAATGTGCAGGAAGTTGTGACTGTGATTTTAATTGTTGTTATTATTTTCCATTAACTTAAAAGTAAATGAACAAATTTACTTACAGCTTACATACAAACAACTGTTCCTGGATTATTTGCCACCCAGTTAATAAAAGAATTTTTAAAAAATCCCAGTTTATTTACAATCCAGATTTCCTCATTGTGTTACAACATAAGTAAGAACACCACCTTTCCTCTTCCACATACTTGCCAAAAAATCTTTTTTTTTGTATTGTTTTTTAAATTGTTTTATGTTTATGCTTTGTTTCGACCCATCCCCCAACCCAATGCACGAATCCAACCTACACACTGAATTACACATAATCTTCAGGGTTGTACACACACATTGTTATTTAAACTTAAATTCTCTTAAATTATAACCCCCTCCCTGTCACAAAACATTTTTTGTATGTGAAATATGTTCAGCCTCATCCCAGGAGAGGTGCATTCAGTGTATCTGAGTAGTTTCCAGCTCAAGCAGAAGAACCTTTGTCTGTATTTAACGTGTTTGGAGACACATTTTAACAAACATCATACATGACATTTTTATGACTTGGACGTTAAATGCCCCCTTAGTTGTTACCATTTCACTCCACAGTGTAATATTAAAGTTTTTAGATATTATTTCAGAATCTTTTGTGTTGAGGGTAAATATCTGGAAATAAATCTTATAAAGGATGATTTAGTATCTCCATAGTGTTTGTGTGAGTCAGATATCTTTGCATAATGTGTGTGTGTGTGTGTGTGTGTGTGTGTCTTTGTGTGTGTAACCAATCATTGGTGCACGTTGCATCAGTTAAGAGACAAACTGTGGTCCTGGCTCTCTGTGCGCTCTCTTCGTATCACTGGATGTGGAAAATGTGCAACCCTGACCAGGTGTCACGGAGTCTAAAGAGTAGTTTTATACCAGGTAAATACTTTTCATTTTCTGCTCTCGTGTATCTTTTCATTCTCTCTCACACACACACACACACACACAAAGACAAAGCCTCTTGATCTGTATTTCTGTACAATCTTTCTTTCTCTGTCAAGTGCAGTCAAGAGAAATCAGTGCTGATGCATCGACATAATTTCATCACCTAGTCGTACGTCGTAAACTGTGAAGCTGACTTTGTGAGGAACTTCAGCAGGACGCTGACTTTTTATAAAGTCTTTGTGATAATGAAAGAAAACGAAAAGCTGTGTGATGTCAGAGTGTATGTATGTGACGTATAAATAAGCTCATTTATGTGATTTCAGTGAGCAGTGAGTCTGTCTTCAGATCTGTACGCTTTGTTAATGCCCGCTCATATGATCATTTGAAGGCTCTTGAATTATTAAGGCAGTTTATGGATTTTACCTACAGGCGTCTATGTGCTTTTTTTGGTGCTTGTTAGGAAGAGAGAGGACGACAGTCATGGATCCCTAAAGAACATTAGACACAAAGGTCTTTAAAAGGTTTTGAATTGCTGTTGAGCTCAAAGCTGTAAGTCAATCAGCGAGGATGTTGGGGTCGAAGCTAAAATGTGGGTCATTTTAACGGCTTGGCCGTCAAAATCAGCTCATTATGGTCATCAAAGACAAAACTGGTGGATACACTGTCGAATATGGAGCGACATGAAACCTTTTTTCCTCTCATCAGACGTCATGCAGAAGAGGAAAGTTGAGGGAAGTTTGCTGTTTTCAGTGCATTGATGTCATTTTGATCCATGAAGTATAAAAAATGCTTGGAAACAGTGTCAACAATTGATGGTTAAAAAAAAAATAAAAAAATTCTGTTTTGTTCATAGTACCATTTATTTTTAGTAGTTGCACATTTTAGTACATTCATTTATTAGCTGTAGCAATCCAGCAAACTTTAAACTATAAAGCACAAGTACTAACAACATTGTTAACTTGGCCGGCTAACACAGACTTTGATGAGGGAGTTAAAAAAAATCATCTAACACGATTTGCTGACTTGACATCATAAATGCATAAACACGGCCGACAAGTCATTGTTCGTTCAATGATGAGAAACTTATTATTTAAAGTCAATATCACTTTTTTGATTTCATGTAATGTATTATGGTATTAATATTAACGGCTGTCGATGTAAAGTGAACCGGATTATTAAGAGACGTTATTTTTTAGCATAAACCCTCCAGCCTCTTTTTTAAACGCTCCTATTAAAATGCAACAGATTTCTGTAGCGTCCATGTTGTTTCCACTTTACGACCTCAAAGCTCATGAACGCAACGAAGGCGGAGGAACGACTTCCCAACGTGGAAACTGCGATTATTCCACCATCGCATGAATGCAGCATAAAGTATCCCGCCTCCATCACACAACCACACGGTTCTAAATGAAACTTGAGCAATCATTGCAAAAAAAAAAGCCTTTGTGTTTTCTGAGTGTATATAGGAAAATATGCCGACCTATTAATTTTTTTAACCCTAATTTTGCCATCAGAAATCCAGTGTTAGTTGGGTTTTCTTTCAACGGCCCATTAAAGTAGGAAATTAAGTGAGGAGCTGAACTAAACGTAGCGCAGAGCTCTAGAAACAAATGTTACATGGATGACATTTACAACAGCAGTGATGATGTAGAATGAATTCCCAGTGACTGAGAAGACGTAATGACCTCACAGAGGAATCAGTGGATCTTTTGGATATTGAAGGATTTTACTTCAGGAACACGAAACATTTAGAGATGCTGGAGCGGGAAGAGCAGGTCGGTGTCATGTTCAGACCGTGTGAGGTACGAGTGAGAAGTGATTCTCTCCAAATATTAACCCAGCACACTTTGATCTTGTGGTTTGGCTAAATAAGAGCAGCTTTCAAGGAATCTCAGTGGTTCCCCAAAAAGTTTGGAAATCACATCTTTGTTGACAACAGGAGAGGATTCAGTGATAGTCACTTCAGTGTCGTCATTCTGACACGTATTGATGCCAAACTGAATATATAAGAACTTTTTCTAACACAGTGTCAGTGATTGATGGTTGTGTGTCTTATTTTTGTTGTCAGTTGGCGGTGAAAAGTTTAATCAGTCCAGTTGTTTTACGTGTCAGACAGGAAATTTGCCTGCTGAGATGTTTGGCTGAAAAAAGCGTGAGTGAAAGAGAAGCGTCATCAGTTTTGAGTTTATTTGTCGCTTATTTTTTGGCTGTTTGTTCCCTTTTCTTTTTTTTTTTTTTAGTTCCTCTGTATTTGCACACATATTTCAGAGGTTACATGAAAAAACAAAGTTCATGAAATGTGACTTCAGTTGTCAAGTCGGTGTTACAGAATAATTGTTCTAAATTGTCAACTCTCTCTTCTCTTGTAGGTCCTGCTTGTTTACTGCCTTCAGTGAATGAATAGGTAAACACACACACACACACACACACACACACACACACACACACACACACACACACACACAGAAAGTCTGCACACAGCATTGAGCAGGTCTGTAACTGTACATGTTCATTATAAAATGGTAATAGGGAAACAGTCAGTGATCCCTGAGTGTAACAGCATGCTAACTGAGCTAACACAGTCAACCTGCCTTGAAATCACGAGGCTTCTCTCGACTTTCCAGAATGTGTGGATTCAACTCTGATGGTGAAACGAGTCATTTCACGGCGGTTGTGTGACTCTCAAAACTATTTATGCACCATTTTAGCCCCAACAAGTGAAGTAGGGGCTAAAATGGTGCATCAAGCTGCGCACAGAAAGTCACAGACACGACAGTGAATCTGGTCAACTTTGGAAATAAAACATCCTGTGCAGATCATTTTGTTTTACTGAATCACCTACAGTGATCTGTGATGTACGGACGTGTTAACGGTTTTTCTCACCAGAGCCAGGGAGCACAAATAAAGACAGGAGAGGAGGATGATATGATGAAATTTTTCGACCGAACTCGTACTGAATCGTGACTTCTGTGTACCGTACCTCTAGTCGGTACAGATCGCTGATGTCTCGATGCAGCAAAGCTGATCTGATTATTTGCAAAAGACCATGTGGGCATTTCATCTTAAATATCCGATTTTAGAAACCAAACAGATTTGCCTCTAGTCTGAAAAAGGCCTCATACGCAGACTTTTCAATGTCGCTGCGCCTCACCGACCTGTACAAAAGTCACAAGGATACTGAGGGTTTGTTGTTCTGCCTTTGAGCTGCTCAGTAAACGTCCCAAACTTTCTGCATCATCACTCAAAGAGTTGAACTTTATGTTCATATAACGGGAGCTCCTAAACTCACCTCCTGGTACCTGAGACCAGCTGCTTCTCCATCACCGCTCGTTCGTCACCATTTCCATGAAAAGACGCTGAAAGAAGCTGAAGCCAGCTCTGGTAATTATGTCCAGTCAGGATGTCTCTGTAGTCAAATCAACAACATACAGAGAGAGAAACAATGAAAGACATTATTTAAATTTTGTTTACAAGACGTAAAGAAATGTCTTTAAAAATGCAGAAGCTCTGTAGACTTTGCTCGGTCAAAATGTCAGTGAGAGATGGAAGACAGTGAGTCAGCGCTGCTGTGTTTCTTTTGAAAAGTCAAGGCCACTCTCTCGTTTTCTTTACCGTTTTCTTATATTTTGATACAAAAAATCAAATCATCACACAGTGGATTTTATTTCCGATGCAGCCCAGAAAAAGTAGCTGTTTTGTTTCATTGTTTGGAGAAAACAAATCATTTCTAACAAAAAGAGGTTGAGGTGGATGACGTTCAGACAACATTCAGATTATTTTCACTTTGACCGACGTGTGATGTCACAGGTGGGTTTATAAAAATGTGCTGTATCTACTTTTAATAAATACGACCTATGAAACCACAGTGCTGTCGATGCTTCTGATTGTTTTTACCTCTTTGTTCATGTGCAGAAATCTCATTTGAGTTCAGATAATTGAAGCAGTAGTGTTTATGAAGTCAAAACTTCTGCCTGCCCCATTAAAACTCAAACTGTAAATGAGATAAATGACTTTTACACTCATCCAAATTAAATCCTTAAACATTTAATTTGGGAATTGGGTCGTGCCTGTAATTGATGTACAAAAATAATTGTTGTATTGTTTTCAGGTTAATGCGACTTTTTGGTCCATTTGAACTCGAACAGAACAATAGGACCCAAATGTTAATGATTTGTCTCAGAGCTTTATTGATCTCCTTTTTAAGATCATTAACACACGTACTGAATGTGTTTCATTTTATTGATTTTCTTTTCTCCCACTCACTGGGCTCTCGGCATATTGACTGACTTTAACAGACGAGAGACAGTGAGACGTGATGGATCATATTGCTCTCAAACGTTCGGTGTCCTTTGTGAAACAGTTTGAGTAAACTGATTGATGTTTTTAGGGTGCAAAAAGTGTGTTTGTAGCAGGAAGGGTGGGAGCCGATGAGGAGGGGCTGCTGCTTTTCTTCGCCATGCCCAAGGCTGTTCATTATCAACATGAGGGAAGGTAATCATTGAAGTGATCCAATTTTAACGGGGCTGATTGCGGCCAATTTGGGGAATGAATACTCCGTGTCTCTGTTCCTCACTCTCTGGCCTGGTTCTTCTCTAGCCCAGTTTATGGCCCACTTCTGTTTCTAGAAGGAAAATCAACTTTGGGGCAATTGTCCCTTTTAAAAATCAAGATTTCCTCCCTCCATAAAGTCACGTGTTTACTTTAATCCACTGTGCATACAGACCGAAATCAATGTAATTACTCAAGTTTTTTTCTTTTCCATCCTTGGAACATTAATATCTTCTGTATAAATCAGAGCCGACGTCTCTTTGTGGAGAGAACTGAAGGAGAATGATTTCATTTAAGGATCGAATGTGCCCTACATTACAACCTTATGGCCTAGATTGCTGTCGGTACTATTCACGACTGTTTCCCAGAGACACTGGAATCTAATAATGTGGAGCCTGGAGCTACTGTACAGACAGTCGGCATCAGACTCCTGCTGTGGACCCACCATTTATCTGTTGGATTTCTTTGAGTTTGTTCACCCCTCTTTGTGAGAGCCCCCTCAGACCTCAGCGCTGTATGCCTGATTAATTATAATAATCGCAAAATCTGATTTTGTTTTCTTCGTTTTAAGGCAAAATGGAAAATACTCTCTTGAAGTCCTTCACGCAAAACGAAACAGTACAGGAACACTTTAAGAAGCATATTTTATATTTGTGATCTATGTGCAAACGTGTACGGAGGCTGAGAGCGGCCATGTTGGCTGTCTTTTGTCATTCCACTTTGTCTCAGTCACTAAATAATCTCGTTATCACGGAATAATAAGGCTCACTTTCTCATGATAACGGATAATTTATCTGGTTATCCCCGATAATGAGCCTTCATCTCAAGATCATGGGATATTTATGAGCATCAGGTTCGGGGGTGGGGGGGTAGCGACCATGGCCACTCTGGGCTTCCGTACGTGTGTACATGTACTGTATATATTAATTTTCTTTGCTGAAACGTCACTCAAAGATAAATAAATATACATTATGTTATCAGTGAAATTACAAATGACTGGGGTCATTAAGATTAAAGAAGCCAAAGTCCTCATCTCAGATCTAAATGACAGCATATCCTGAATATCCAGTGAGATCCTCATGAGCTGATGTGTTTTATTTTATTGGGTTTTTTTTCCACTGAAGAGTTCTTGACGTCTCCGGGACAAAGAACCTGCAGGGATGGAAGAAGTAATCAGAATCGTTTTGAAAGTAAAGTACAAGCACCACATGGTAACGAGTCTCCATCACAAGTAAATCCTCCATTTAATACGTGAACTAGTATGAAGTTCTGAAGGCTGGACAAACTTTACAGTATTTGGTGTAGGACTGAGTACTTTCTCCATGTACGGTGCTTGGTGTGTGTCACTCAGAAAACACAGTGACAGTTTCACTTTGCGTTGTGCCACCATCCGTCCAAAATTCAAATTCATAACAAAAAAAGTTTAAAAAAAAAAACAAAACAGAAATCTTTCGCTCATTTAAAGCTCGAAGCCTGAAAAGTTTTTTTTTTATGAAAAATTACTTTGATTAGCAAAATGTATAAATTTTTAAATTTTGCTGTACTTAAATTTATAAGAAGATCTGAAAGAAAATCTGTAAGCTTTGTGTGCAGAAACAGTGAATTTGTATCTAAAATCCCAACATTTCCTGTGAACACGCTGGAAGAAAAGGCTCAAGTACTGTGAAAAATACTTCAGATTTGGACTTCAGTGGTACTCTACAAAACTCTGTTCACAGCAGTTTGCTCTTGAGTCCAGGCTGTTAAATGACAGTTAAGCTGTTGAATTGTTTGGACTCCATAAGTCAGCTGTCTGTGTAAACATATAAACACTGAAATCTGTGGAAGTGTTTGTCATTTGTCTTTTCGCTGTTTGTATCATTTTCAGAACCAGAATGAAATGACGGAAATATGAAATCATGAAAACTTCTCACCGGTTGAAGTTAATATTTACACGTTAGATTGTTTCGCAGCCTGCTGAGAAATGTGAGTCTGATCTCGTAACTGCATTATCTTGTTCCTGGTCATGGAAAACAGACCAACACTGGTTTGTTTGTGCGCAGAACAAGTTTCTGACGCAGTCCGGAGTCAAACTCGCCGTCCTCTCCGCTGGATTCTGCAAGTTTCCAAACACGCTGAAGCGAAGTAAACACGTGTTGTCACCCAGTAATCTTATCATGTCATTGTTTGTCGGAGGAAAGTGTGATTGTGTGCTGGATGAATGGAGCAGTGTGGGTAAAAATAGGCACACCTATTTTTTGCCGCGCGTCGGCGCCGCCTCGTTCCGTGCGTAAAGACGCATTTGGATGTGGGACAGCAGCGTGTAATCCAGACCGGAGGTGTTTGTGCTCACAGCGCAGCCTTCCATTGATGAGGCGGACGGACGGACGGACGGACCTGAGGATCAGCGGCGCCGCTTCCTTCTCTTTTAACTTGAAGATTGTTGGTCAAATTTCCTGGTGGCAGACAAAAGTTCTTCAGACTTGTAAGAAGTTTGTGTTGAGATGGTTTCTGTTCTGTGGAGACGGAGGTTGTTAATGGGACTTCTTCCCCCCCTGCATCACCTGAGGACAGCCGGACAGTGAGCCGCGGGACGTCTGGAGGCTGGATGGACGGCATGTCTCCTCAGCAGCAGCAGCAGCAGGACAGCGTCAGCCGAGGCGGAGGACAGCATGACAACAAGCGGGTATGAAAGTCAGATCCTCAGCCTCCGCTTTATTTCATCCACATCGATGCTCGGTCATTAATTGCGCTGGGAAAAAAAAAAAAAAGTTGACGTGAGAATTTCGCAAATCCTTTTGATTTAATCAACTTTAATCTTATTTTGCGCAAAGGAGGAACATTTTGTCTCCACCATCCTGAACTTTATCAAATCAGTTTGCCTTTGAGCGTCTTTATTTCCTTCGTGGCTCGTTTGCAGAATGAAAGAAATGAAGTTTTGGGTAACGTTAACCGATGAATGGTTGTGTTGTGAGCCGGAGAGACGGA
>JAQLOL010000017.1:14678481-14690156 GCA_029783665.1 Naso thynnoides
TTTATCTGATGACTTTAAGTGGAGGCAGGCTAACACTTCCCATTGACTACCAGTGTTTGAGCTAAGCTAATTAGCGGTGGGCGAGCTCTGTCCGTCTCTTCCTTGTTCCTGCAAATAAAAGAAAAAAAAAGTTGGCACATCCCTTAAATAAGATGGATTTAATCCAGCTTCTACTGTGCATATGTTGTTTTGTTTTGTTTTTGCCCACCTCAGACCCAAGAGGCATCATGGGTAGACAGGTCAAAGTGGAGTTACAGTGCAGTGACAGGAAGCGAAAGCGAGGTCACCAAACATTCACACATTTAAACCCATCTGTGTAGAGACGGCCAAGATTGGTCAGAGCTGCTCACACTGTGTACACACGCACCAAAAACCCTTCATTCTTACCCAACACGTTGAGTTTGTTCACGTCTTTTTAAAATGTTCTTAGAAATCATTCAACCATTTTTTCAAACTGTAGGAATGTTACATCAGCGAGCCGATGTGTTTTTCTTACATACGTCCTCCTGCTTTTTGCAGCTGAAACGACCGACGACCAGTGATTGTAAACTGAGGGAAGCATCCATCTGCTCAAACACCATCACTGCATGAGAACCACAAAGAAACAACAGGTCAGTCCTGTCAAATATCAGAAAAATATCTTCTTGAATAAAACTTGAAATATTTCATGTGTGCTGTTGAATATGTTTCAAAATGAACAATGTTGTACCTCAGCGTTGTCACTCAGTCTTCATTCTTCTTTGAAGAGTTTCCACTGAAAACCTCACACACATCGAACCACAATGCACTTAAATTTAGACAAGACTTTAATGATCATTTTCCACTTGTGTATACAAAGCAGTTTGTACAGATTAGGGCGCCAAGTTAAAACAAATTGTTACAATTTAGTACCTGGAAAGTGCAAAAGTATATTTTCAAATACGCAGAAATAAAAATCATGCTGTACATTATATACTGTATTCATAAATAATCACAGATATACACACATCCATTTGGTGACAGTCACAGAGAAACACAAAATAGTACTTTTTGATTTTGCTCTGAAGTCCAACAGTATTTTCTTGGTTCCCGCTGAACCTGCGGAGGTTTAACTTCTGGAATGCTGCTTTCATTTGATAACAAGAAGGTCGGGACGATAATCGTCAGTAATGAGAGAAAACTGGCTCTATGTGAACACAAGATGGGGATAAAGGCACTCTGTTGCAGTGGTGGAGCAACTCAAACTGGCCTTTTGTCTGAGAGACAAAAGTTAATGAATGAAAAAGAAAAACTGCACGGAAAAAACATTAGATGCACCTTTTGTAGAAGGACACAGATTGGTCGTTACACTCCACCTTGCTGTGACATTTAAATAAAACTAAATACTAAAAAATGAACCACGAGTGTCCAAATCGAACCCGAATGAGTCGAAACAATCAGTGGCTGCCGCGGTTCAAACAGAGACACCAGATCAGCACATACGATGAAATCAAGAAATTTGGCTATAAAAAATGAAACATGCATCATCGGCATGTCCTCACATACATTCAACCACACACACACACACACACACACACAGAAATGGTGCAAAAATATAAACCACACAGTCTCGTCCACAGGAGCTTCAAACTGTGGCTGCTTTGTGTGATTCTGACGTCACATGGAACAAGAAAAACTCTGAAATCCGTCACTTCACAAAGAGCAAGAAGGAGAATGAGATGCACAGACAGACAGAGGATGACAGTTTGAGAAGATGAGAGCTGAAGGCATGTGGAGGAGTGAGGCGGGGGTGGGGTGGGGGGTGGATGTTAAGGGCCATTCACTATCCTGGTTAAACTTCAGGAAGACTGGAGAAAGAGGGCCGGCTGAGCGGCCGATACGAGACAGAAAAACAGGAAGGAAGCGTCGACAGACACCCGATGAAGGAGCCGTATTGCTGTTAACACTGACATCTCATCAAGCCCTTGAGGATTTCATCTCTCTCCTTCTTTTCCAGGCGTCTGAACAGTCTGAAGAGTTTAAAATCTGCCATACTGGTGTCTGCATTCAAGACACACAAACTGCTACTTTTACTCATAAATAAACATGGATTCAAGTAACTTAAAAACATTCGCTGAAGCACGGAGAGCGTTAAAGTCGGTTTTCTCTGTACTGCTGCGATGAATCTTCACCTGTCAGATCGTAGTGTTTCGCCCTTTAGTGAGAATCATTTTTTACCAAACTACATCTGCTGCAGATACTGTCGTCGGTTGTGTGGAAGATGTTTCTAAAACAAAACAAGTCGGTTCTATCCGAGCGTAAAAAACAAACAAACAAACATGAAAATTCTCCATCACTGTGACTGCTGTCTCATTTTAAAATGGACCAAAACACCGTGCAAACCAACAGGGCACATGCATCAATCTATCAAAAAAAAAAACAAAACCAGAAAAGACACAAGCAAAGACAAAAATAAGCAAATCCACATTAAAAACAAACATGAATCTCTCTCACGCACACAAACATACACACATGTATATATAAACAGAACGCAGAGGAGAGGCGCAGAATTTGGTCTCCACAGAGCACAGGCCCGCCCGTCTGCACCCGAGGCAAACTGAGGGGGACAAAAAGGCCACTTGAAACTATGTTTTGAGACAGAGCATGGCGATACGCTGCGCGCACACACACACACACACACACACACACACACACAGAAAAGCAGTTAACTGAATAACCCCGTCAATTTAAAACACAGTGTCTCTGTGAACGTTAGCATCATGTAGGAACGATGATGAAGAGGGGAGATGAAGAGGGACGCCATGCTGTTTGGGGCGTGGTGCTGATGCTGCCTCTGGATTTGAGCCACAGCGCCGGCGCCATGAGATCAACCCAAAGCAGGAGCACAAACACACACACACACACACACACACACACACACACACGCACAGAAAAACCTTCAGACACGTGGACACGCAGACGCTGTGATGCTCAATGCTGCACACCAGCTGTTAAAACATGAAAGATGCTGGAGAGAGTTCCTCACACAGCGTGTAGCCACCTGTCGGTGACTGACACCTATGGAGACGATCTGGGGTGACAGGAATGTGGGTGGAGGTGCGTGCAGGGGGGAGGGTTCGAGGCTCGAGGCCGTGACGGGACGGGACGGGTCTGTTCTGGCTGCATTAGATGTTGTACACAGTCTCCCCCGAGGAGATCTGGGTCAGTCTCTTGCTGGAGCCCCACAGCTTCCGCGTGATCTGGCCCGATCGCATCTGAGAAGAGTGGAGGAAGAGGAGGAAGAGGAGGAGGAGGAGGAAGGAGGGCAAGGGGTAGAGTGGGGAAAGAAAAGCGTGAAGTCAAAGGAAACGGGGGAAAAAAGGAGGAGGGATATGATTCATGAGTGACTGATTAGTTCACTGGAGCTCGACTGATTTGTGAGGCTTAAAAATAAATCAAAGCTTCTTTCACTTTGAACAGAAAAGATTTGTTTTAAAAGTGCGATGATTAAACTATTCAGAGACTGCCTCAATCAACCTGCAGCATCTACACAACTATCAGAACGACAGTAGAAAAACACCTAAGTCTATCTTGGCGTTAAATTATTAGTTTGCAGCTACACTGTTAATATGGCTTGAGTTTGCAGAAGCGTTAATTAAGTGTTAAGTTTCTTTCACAGCATATTCGTTATAGTTGTAGAGTACACGCAAACACGTTACATAATGACACTTCAGGTAAACAGCGGGGGATGGAGGTCATCCCAGGTCAACGGCCAAATCAGGTCAAACATTGCACAGATGCCAAATATTAGAAAATAAACAAAATGAGGTAAGCATGACGAGTTGTTTTCTGTCACAGTTGTAGTGGAATGTGTTAAAACTTTGGAGCTCAGAAGTGTGTGTGTGTGTGTGTGTGTGTGCGTGTGCGTGTGTGTGTGGAATGAAGCCGAATGACTGATTGTGGGAGACAACCATCCCTGAGAAGGAGAGGTGACTGTGTGTTAAAAAGTCTTTTGGCAAACTTAGGTTTATCTGTGCGTGTGTGTGTGTGTGTGTGTGTGTGTAAGAGATACAGCGATGGATGGAAGGGGAAGAGGAGGGGAGGGGGAGTAGGAGCTGCTAGGGTTTGAGGGAGCTGGAGGAGGGGCTGAACACCAGCTGGTCGCGCTGGTGCAGCAGGCGGGTTGGCGAGCGAGCTCGAAGCGGCGCCAGCAGGGGGGAGGCCATGAGCGGCGATCCCTCCAGGCTCTGAGCGATGTAGTTCCTCAGCGAGTTCTTTACCTCCGCCGGCTTGCCCACGCCCACGATGATCAGCTTGCCGTCCTCCAGGCCCACCAGCACGTGGCTTTGCTCCTTGGTGACTGAGACGCAGCGCACCGGCACCCGCATGGCCATGGGCTCCGTGCACAGAGACAGACTGCAGGAGGGAAAGAATTACATGTACGGTGTCACGTCAGACTCAAAAAAGGAAAAACAAGAGGAGAGCGAACAGTTTTCCATCTGATAATAAGCTGGAAGAGGTGTCGGGGTTTACCTGTAGAGGTCACGGATGGACAGGTATCCCTGCTCGCTGCCGATGACCACATGCTCTCCAGAGACACACATGTCAGTCACCGTCTCCTTCAGAGGTTCACTGCAGAGGTACTTTCCGTTCACCGAGTAAAGATGCAGAGCGTTTTTATCCTGGACAGAGAAAAACACACACGTGAGAAACAGTTTTGTGCATAAACACGTCTAATGTTTTTCACGTGTCCGTACCTTCAGTGTTGCTTTGCCCTCGATGCAGGTGTGGACCAGCAGGTGACCCTCCCAGGAAACGGCCAGGTGGAGGATGGAGAGCGGCAGCGAGCTGTCGCACGGCGGCCGCAAGCAGCGCATGTACTGACCCCGACGCACCGTGTGGATGATCACAGTCCCATCCTGAAGGACATGGAAGAGTGGAGGCACACGTCAAACCCCGCGCGCACACACACACACACACACACACACACACAGTTTTTCATTCATGTTTATGGTGGTAATAAAAAACTAAAAAATACATCGAAGTTACGACAAACTGAGCAATTTCTCTTTTGAAAGCACTTCACTTGTAACAACGTCTGAGTTTTCTATTTTTTTCTGATTAAACAACATTTAATTTAAGTAACGTTACATCAACACAGCACTGCTGGTGTCCCTCTTTTTAAATGAACTTCAGTTGTAACAAAGACATAAATCACTCATTCACCTAATTTTTCTCATTTTGGATTCATTTAGCCTTCAATTTTTTTTTTTGAACAAACTTGGAGGCATGGCACAGTTTTAATAAAACTAACAACTCAAACTTGTGTTGTACGAGAGGTGATTGACTCGTGGCAGAGACATGACCGCTCAAAGGTCCATTTTTTTCTGACAGCGCAGACATACAATTTCAAATTACACCAAGAAAAAAAATCAACAGTTATTACCTTCAAACTTTCTGCATAATCACTCACACAGTTGAACTGAATGTTGCATGTAATGAACGCAGTGAAACTCATCTGCTTTCACCTGAGGCCACGAAATTATCAATCACACCTTTTGTTTTTCATTTCAAGGTAAAACTAACAAAAGCCACTAAACAAACATTTCAATTTTAAAACCATAAAAACTTTTTCTTCGTCAACAATCCAGCAGTACAATCCAGGCCGCCAACTCTCAGTCTAAAGCTCATTTTACAGCTCAGAATGGGATCAACAGTCACTCAGGCGTTGGTTCTTACCCGTGATCCAGACACCGCCATGTCCAGCTCGGTGCTGATACTGACGCTGACCACCTCGTCTGTGTGTCCGTACAACACCTGAACCGGTTTGGGACAGAGACCGACGGGAGCTCCACCCTGCATGGACGGAGGACAAACTGTTCAGCTGGAGACCGTCATGGAGACGTCCAGAGCCAAATAAAGTTTCAAATTTTAATTACATTTTTTAGAAAATCTGCAAATAAAATGAGAATTTCTGCTTGTTTCCATCCTACTGTGATGTGAATATTGGCAGCAGGGAGCGACAAGTTAAACAGCAGGTGGAGCTGATGCTCTCATCATCATTTAACCAGCACAGAACAAGAACACACTATAACTTCATATAATTTAAAGAACTCCAGTCCAACTATAAAGGATGGAAAACATGATGGAAATATGTTCACTTTGGCAACATTAACACAGAAAAACGCATTATTTAAGTCTGTTTGAGTCTTTGTGTTAAATCAGTCCCTGCAGATTCATGTCTGTCATGGTGCACACGTGAGTCCTGACTGTCCCAACCTGCTGCAGAACCTGCCACACCATGCAGGTTGTGTCTCTGGAGCCGGAGATCAGGTGGATGCCGCAGTGGTCTGTTGACAAGCAGGTCACGATGTCTGAAGAGAGGAAAACAAAACAACAGGAAGTATAAATACATATGAGAGACATAACAGAGAATCATAAACTTAGCTCAGCTGGTTGCAGTACTGTCAGGTCTGTTCTTAAATTTGTCTTTTCTAAGATTCTGGTTTGAAAGAAAGGTTGAAGTTTTTACCCATGTGTCGGATGTGCTGCCCCACAGTCTTGCCCTTCACCAGCGAGGTGACCCGCAGGCTGTTGTCCCAGTGGCCACCGCTGAAGAGCAACTTGCCATCATGAGAGACCACAAACAGCCCCGCCGTGACCTCCACACCGGGAGCGAAGGGACCGGACAGGAAGCGCTGGGTCCTGAGAGAAGAGACGAGAACGAGCTGTGACGACACAGTAACTGTGCTGTGAATGTGGTGCATTTGCATGTGTGCTGCTGTGTGTGTTCTCACTTGGTGTTGGACACAGTCGGGTCCTTAATGAAGGTGAAGTAGTTAGAGATGTTCTTGTTGTAAGGCAGCCACCCATGAGTCCCAACCAGGCAGTTCTGGCTGACCGTCACCTACAGAGCAAGCACCAAACAAACATCAGCATCTGTCACTTTTTTTATTCCTCTAACTGTGATTATGATTGTGAAGGCTCCAGGCTCACCATGGTGTCGGGGCTCCCCTGGGTGATGAAGGAATGGGACTGATTCTTTGGCACCACAGCTTTAATCAGCGGCACACTGTCACTGATTCCCTGCGACATGACAGAGGAGAAAATTCAAATGCAGGTCGATGTCAAAGAAAATTTTCCTGATGTTGTGGGTAGAGGTAGAGAGGTCAAACCTCAACGAAGAAGGACTTGAGGTCGCTGAGGTGTTCGAACATGTTGAGAGGGCATGAATCCAGCTGAGTCTTCCTCTTCTCCACCTCCTCCTGCGACAGACGCACTGGATGGGGCTCCTGTGCAGTCACAGACACACAAAGTCATTTCCAAGTGGTTTCAGTCCTTTTTGTTTATCTGTTTTTTGGGTTACATGAGTTCATGCATCTGGTGTGTTTGTACCTTCAGTAGCTGGCAGGGTGTCTGTCCAAAGTTGCTGATCATGCCTTCAAGAGCTTTACGCTCCTTTTCATCAGTGATGGCGTCCAGGTCCACCGCTCCTGCAACACCAAACCAATCACTCAGTCGTCCCCTAAACTGTAACATCTAAGTGTTTTATAAAGTTATTACAACACAGTTGAACAAAATAACACAAAATCAGTGTGTGTCTGATGATACGGTCCTCACTTATTTCCATTTCCTCTCAGTTTGGAGTTTGACCAAATGCTTTTAGATCTACATTTACATTTCTTTAGTCAATAAAACGGTTGACAAAGTATTTCCTGCACACAGTCCTACAGCTGTCCTGATGTTTACCCTCATATGTGCAGTAGTAGAAGACATTGAGGGCCTCCACCGCTGCGGGGCCCCTCTGCTTGTAACCGAAGATCAGATCGATCCACTCGTGAAGGTGAGCTGATACGTACTCCGACTCCTGGAACAAAGACACACACACGCAGTGGTGATAAATTATCCATTGCAAAAATCCACATCAACTCACTTTCTAAACATCATGTATTTGATGTTAGGATTACAGTTAGCATTACAGCAGAGCAGGAGAACTAAAACTGCGTCTCACCAGGGCTTTGCGGTGCTTGTAGATGAAGTCTTCGGGGGATTTGGCCCATTTGGGCAGAACAACATCATTGACTCTTTCCTTGGAGATCTGCAGGCGACCCAGATCAAAGCCTGGATGACAGCAGGAACAAAGCACAGAGGAACAGGAAGAGAGGAGCAAGGTGGGACAGAAAAGAAGAAATGGATCAGAGAATGAATAGAAAATATATTTATGACCACTTTAAACAAAAACAAACAAACAAACAAACAAAAAAACACTGGACTTGTCCTTTATAAAAAAGTTAAATCCACAGAACAAGACACAAGCTGATATGTTGATGAAATCCAATGAAATCTGCAACACTGTACTTCTATAATAAGGCCTGATCACATCTGTTTTGTATAATATTTTAAGCATTTCAAAAGGACACTAAACACTCAAACCTCACCATTTTGGTTTTCAAGGAATTCTGGGAAGTAGAAGAACTCCGGGATGAGCTCCTTGACATCGTTGGGGTTGTCCATGAGGGTCTGCCACGTTGCCGGGATGGAGTGGAACTGGCGGTCGGCACAGTCAAACCTGAGCCGAGGCAGGAGGGACAGATGAGCAACAATTAACACTAGAGGGAGCTGCACACGCATCTAAACGGCAGAGCTATGAATGCTGAGGATAAATGGAGGGGAAGTGGCCGAGGATGTCCGGCTGTGTGCTGTTCTTACCGTCCACTCTGCAGCTGGATGTGCAGGGAGGTGAAGGGCTCCACCCTGATCAGGTAGTGCATCACCCCAGCAGCGTTTGAGTAGTGTGTGCCGTAGTGGAACCTGTCGATTGTGCCTGTTGGGTCCTCGAAACTTTCATACCTGATGACCACATTTAAAGAATTTACATCCAACAAGCTGCTGACAGTTTTCTATGCATCTGTTTTATTATCTACAGTGGACATATGTAACGTACTTCTCTCTAACAGCCTTGGCGTTGCGTTCATTGAGAACGGCCACTGGCTTTGACAGATCCCTGAACACCCGAGGATCAGACAGGTCGAGCTCCTCTGAAGTGTAGTCAGACAGAATCCAGGGAAACTGGAGACACACATGCAGCAATTTAGCCCAAACGTCAATATTCACCACAGTTATACAGCGATGTGCTCAGTGAGCAACGTACCACCGGATACTGAGCCAGGTCGTTGTACGTTCTGCCTGCAATCGTGTTCAGCTGCATCAAGTAGTCAAAGTTGGAGATCTCTCGTATCACCCATTTCTGTACAAAATGAACAGACGTGAAATAAAAATTAGCATGCAGAGACAAAGTCATTAAAGGAGCTCTATACAAAATCAATTCATAGCTGGTCATCGCAGTTCTGTGTGATTATTTTACAGCTTGTGGAAAACTAAAGTTAGTCTTCCCACTCATCTTTTCTGTGGGCTGATGATGCTTGAGCTGGACCTGCCGCTGTTCGCGCTCAGCTCTGGGCTATAACTGCATCTGCTCGATGGGAATGTGATTTTATTTCAAGCGAAAAACGTCTAGTTGTCTCCTTCCACAATGCATGGGGGGTCAGAATCACTACATATTGAACAGCGTGTGATGTTAGCGTTCCTGTTTGTCTGGAACGTAAGTCAGACCTGGGTTACATATAAAAATATGCTGTGGTGTTTTATAAAGGGGGTGGAGCCTATGGTTCTGAAGGGAGGGGCTTCATATCAACTAACATGAATGTGCGGCCGTCCTGCTGCCAAAACACAGAAACTGAGAAGCTTGATTACAACACACAGAGAGGGCGTGACGTCACTCTCCATCCTACACATCACTACACCACTAATTTTTTACAGAGCAAAATATGTTTTTTTCTGAAATCTAATAAGACTGAATTTGTATCTAGCTCCTTTAATTATTTCCCCAAGTTCTTCATTTGGCCCGAGAACATTTTTTAAACCATGTGCATCCTCCAAGTTTAAAATGTGTACAAACTGCTCCAGTGTAGAAGCACAAAACTTTCTTTCTAAAGAATCACATTTTTCGTCTCAAACCGAGAGCACTGACCTGTGTGAGTCCAGAGGCTTTGAGGAGTTCCTGTGGGGAGCGAGTCCCATAAAGGCTGAGGGATCGCAGCATCAACATGCGGCTATACACCTTGTTCCTCACCTGTTAATAAGAAAAAATAAACAAATAAAAAATCAATGTTATTACATATAAACTAATAAAAGAGGAGATTAAATGTAAGCTAAATGTGTGGCTCATCACCTCTTTCTTAAAGTTGAGAAAGTAATTAGTCTGATCGATGAGGAAGATCTCCAGAGCCGAGCGCCGCAGGTTGTAACGTCGCAGGTGAACCTCTCGGATCTGAGACAGCGGCCATTTGAAGTCATGACCTACTCCTTCAGGAGACAAGACAGTGAGTGGAAGCCAAAGTTTGGTTTCTTTACATTTAGTCTCATCATGCACCTTTGGCTGCCTCCTCACCTTCTTCTTTCTCCTGGCTGCTGTCGTAGAAATAGATGTGTTGGGTGGTGAGCTCCAGGCGGCCGGGCACCACGTCCACCACCGTCACCAGCTCACAGTCCTCCCACAGCACCAGCTTCTCCTTCTGGCTAGCCTCCTCCGCCTCAACCCTGCAGGGCACAGACAGAGAATGAATTCTCAGTGTCTAACAAAGTGATCATGGCTTTTCTGTGGCTGTCCTGTTTGGTGACTGACTGGTTGTTGGCAGCAGCAGGGTCGTCCTCCGGCAGCTCCAGGATGTCGTCTTCCAGGTCGCTGACTTTTACTTTCACAGCCTCCAGCAGCAGAGACTCGGGGTTCACACGCTGCTGATGGACGCCTGAGCAAAGCCAGACAGACGAGAGAAGATTAAAAACTGAAAGGAGGCGTCCAGAGGTGGAGCTGTGGTTAATATCACAAGGCAGTGATGGAAATCAAGTTCTTAGTATGTTTATGAGGGCTGACAAACTACAAAAAACATTCCTGCCGAAACATGAGACTGTGCTTTTTTTGCATTAACAGAAGACTTACATTTTGAAACTACTCTGACACATGCTGTGGTTATTTCAACACCTCGTGATACTGTTATATATTTAGAATATAAACATTACATTTAAAGGGTGAACAAAGAGCAAAATGCCAGATCAGTAGGAGTATGAGTCAAACAAGCCCTGCATGAAGGACTCAGCAGCAAAGTCTGAAATTTATTTCAGACAAGTTTCCCAAAAGGACCTATAAGCACCAGACATTACATTTTTGCAAATTACACTTGGATGAAAAATCTTGAAGAAGCAGAGTGTAGTTTTTGGCGCCATCTAGTGGTGAAATTGAAATCAAGGACCTGCCAGATGTCTTTTATGTCCACGCACAGCTGTTGCAATCATACACACACACACACACTCGTCGCTAAATTTCAAACACTGCTTAAAATTTGGCTCTTATTCTGTATTCACACCAAATCAGGTGATCAGGCGAAACACTGCAGGGTTGTCCTGCGGTGGGAGTGTCACTTAAAGTTGCAGTTGGTAACTTCTGCTAACGAGCTAATGTTAGCTATAGCATGAGACTCTTTGAGAAGCAACACTTCTGTGGCTGTTTGCTCTGGCTGACGTTTGTTGTCTCTCTCTCTTTACGTCCAGTTTGAACTGAGACCAAACGGTTGCAGGGAAAGCTGCAGCAGAGTAAACTGGTCCGTCTCAGCTCGAGCTCGAGCCGACTGACGGTGTGGCTGCAGACACTCTGTTGTTGG
>JAQLOL010000017.1:14696081-14730009 GCA_029783665.1 Naso thynnoides
AAACTTTCCAACAACTCTAAACAGTCCTGTGTGCTTGTTGTGACTTGTTTATTTACCATGTTATGTTATTTTTAGACGCACATTTGCACTTTATGTAATTTTAGAATCAAATATGTACCAGAAGTAAACCAAAGTAAAATTTGTATGTGCACCAGTAAACAGCAGAAGAGGAAAAAATACATAAAGTGTGTGTGTGTGTGTGTGTGTGTGTGTGTGTGTGTGTGTGTGTGTG
This sequence comes from Naso thynnoides, assembly GCA_029783665.1. Classification (NCBI taxonomy): domain Eukaryota; kingdom Metazoa; phylum Chordata; class Actinopteri; order Acanthuriformes; family Acanthuridae; genus Naso; species Naso thynnoides. The sequence continues at coordinate 14,696,314 of JAQLOL010000017.1, forward strand.
TGTGTGTTTCCTCACCCTCTTGCAGACGATGAGTCGTACGGTGGGTCCGGCTCGGTGGGTGAGCTGAACCAGAGACATCAGGTCCTTGTAGTTCACAACAGGATCTGTAGATTTTAGATACAAACACAGTTTAACGTGTTTGCCTCAGTGGGCTAATGCTGTTGTCACTGCCTCCACTGTGAGCCTGTGCTCCACTGATGTGCACAATTCTGATTAGAATAAATTTTTTTTGCCTATTACATTATACAGTATTTCAGCCTTTAACTGTGTTGTATGTCAGTGTGTCGATCATGTCAGTGTATTGTTGTGTGTATAAGACTGGAGTTTAATTAAAGAACATCTACACAGCTTCTTCTTTCAAAGAGATCATGAGCAGTGGCGTGACGCTCTGGAGGGACTCACGAAATTGATTTTATTGATTAAGGAATGACACCTACTCGTGTTGGCTTTAAATGGGAGCAGAGAATAAAGTGGTAGGAATAAAAATAAATAAAAGCATGTCTTTAAACTGACCTGTTGATAAAAAGTTACAGATTCTAGGTGGGAAAAAGCCGGACAAAGCAGTTCATGGAAGCATAAAACTCACTTATGTAATAAAATAAAAGGCGAACCTGTGTGAAGGACCTGGTTGAGGAGACAGCGGATCAGGGTGGGAGTGATGTGGAGTTCGGAGAAGAGCAGTGAGAGGCCGGCGTAGCCCGCCTCCCTCAGCCGCAAACGCTGCTTATTCTTCTCATAGACGCGGTCGCAGCGCAACATGCGCTCAAACAGCTGTGCAGAGGTGAAGAGAGAAAAGAGAAATCAACCATTTTGATCACATTATCTTAGCTACCTCTTAGGACTAATAGTGCCAAACATGTGCCCATGTACTCTGAGAAACTCCTGACTTTTCTGCAAGACATTAATGTTGTTCAATGAAATCTATCACTAATCAGGAACATTTTTGACTTGGCAGATGTAATGATTCATAAGCAATAAATGACAGCAATAAATAACGTTGCAGTTGTGGCATTGAGAGGCATTTGGCCAGCCAGCGTCTTGCTGGTGTTGCCGGCTGTAACCCACCTTGAAGACGAGCTCTCGGAGTCGATCTGAGTGTTTGTTATTGAGCAGCAGAGCGTAGCAGGAGTCCGCTGCTCCAGGTTCAAAGAGGAGCAGGAAGATCTGGTCTCTGGCCGGACTGCTCTGAAGAAGGCTGAGCAGCAACTCGAGAAGCCCACACAACTGCAACACACAACCACAACTACATTTAGTTACCTTTACAGAGTCAAGGCTGCTTGTGCTGACAGAAATCTTAGCACTGAAAGACGTCAAAACATTTTATCATGCATGTTGCAAACTTGGCTAATTTAAAATATGTGAGACACTGGAGATGTGCAAAAACCAAGGGAACTCTTCATAGTTTGAACAGAATTCACTGAGTGTGGCTCTCTCATGTGATTATATGAATCATATGTTCATAGAGGGTGATGTAAGCTTCCACATATAGCACAGCGTGTAAGAGGATACGCAAAGATACAGACAAGACGAAAAACAAGACGACTGGAGACGAGTGGAGGAGGTGTGAAAAGAGAAGAAAACAGTTTTCACAAACGGGGTGACAGCTACTGAGTCACGTGAGAACTTAATCTAGCAGGTGTTGGAGCTTAGAGAAAAACAGCAAAAGAAACTGAGTGGTTTTTGTCAGCCGACAGACACTTATGGACACTGCTTACAGAGAGGAAAATGTTTAAAAATACTGCAGAGAGAGAGAGACTGAGAGCGTGAGGCTGAAGTGGGAAACGAGATGTGCAGGAATCCATGCAGGAACTCTGAGAAACAGAAATCCTGTGGTGAACCATTAGACTTTATGATAAGCTCATAAAATGGCAGGCGTCGTTGTTGACCTGTTTTACAACATCTGGGTTATCTGGAAACACTCACTAATAATAACTTATTTAGGAGTATTCTGGTTCTCTCTGGGGACAATCTTATTAGGCCACTGCAGGATTAAGAACAACAGGACAAGCAGGTGTAGAAAAAAGACGACTTGGCACTTTTTCCATGAAAATGATGATCATCAGTTCCTACCTTTAAGCTGTATTTTAAGATTAAAGGCCTTCACAAACCAAACGCGTTATGAACAAACAACACGAAAAAGTTAATTGTTGGGATTCAAATATTTAGGATCAAGATATTCACACCGGCAGCTCACTTCACTTCACTACAGTGGAGCTTCCTGCTTCTTGCTGCCAAGGACGGACAGACGGACGCTGTTGCTGTCCTCGAGCTTGCAGAAGGCACAGGTAGATGGTCATGAGGCCTGTTTCGTACAATTATCGTATCGTAAAATCAACCTAAATGTGAAAAATAAAAGTGTTGCTTTTCCACAGTGACATTTCTGTTGTGTGTGAACGTACTCGGGAATCTTTTTTTCTGTTGTCAGGCATCCCATTCTAAATTTAAAAAAAAAAATCTCTAAAATCTTTTAAATGTATACCAAAATATCTGCCTGTCCCCCTCACCTGGTCCTCGTCTCCAATGGCAGCGATGTATCCCATAATGCTGTGCATCTCCTCCTGTGACATGCCCTTGCTGATGTAATACTTGATGAGGCCACAGAGAGACGCGCGGATGGTTCGAACATCGTCCTCACTCAGGTCGCTTTCTTTGTTGTTGTTCTTCCTGAAGTGAAGAGTAGGTGACAATAATGTTTGATGAAGAGGGACTGAATGTCTTGGACAGCTATGAACTCTGGGAAATGAGGTCTCACCCGTAATAAAGGCGCACGGTGTCCAAGAGGAACTGAACTCCATATTTTTTTCTGAACTGCTTCCTGTTATCTTTGATGACGGTGGACATGTACTGGATGTGACCTTTAACGGGAGAAAACAAACGAGTCAGTCTCAGCAGGAACACGATGGATTATTTTAATATGACAAAAAATTCATTTATTTATGATCGACTGGATCATTCACATTGTCCTTCATCAAACATTAAAGAGCTACACCAACCAACACAAACATATCAAAATATCTGGATGATATATTTTCATTGGAATTCGTTCAACACCATTTCATTTGTTTTCTTCTTTTGACTCGCTTAAATCAGTTATTTCTCAAAATCCACGTGAATGACTCTTCTCAGCATACATTAAATCCACTGCACCCGATTTATTTAAAAAGACAATATGTCACTTTCACGGCCGGTCTGCCTTTTACTCCTGTTTCTCCCATCTTCCAAAGCGGTGGTGAAGAACACCAGGAGCAAATGACAGCAGCTGAGTTTTCATTAAGACTATTAAATTATAAATGGCAAATTAATCAAAGCACAACAAGCCAAACTTCCTTCTCAGTTAGCATGTGACTGAAGCATATGAAAAGGCAGTTTTCATGAAAAACAGCATCACTGATCTGATTTAACTGACTGTTTTCTTGTTTAGCTCGGCTAAAAATACTGAATCTGTCAGCTGTATGCAACCAGTACAGGTAAGTTGTATCTTCTCTGCTCAGCTCCATGTCTGTTAAGAGGGCCTCTTAAAAAAAAACATGAGGATACAGACGAGTGACAGCATGACATCCTCTCCTAAAGTGAACATGAGAAAGCTGCGCTGCAGAATGAATGCATTAAAATGACTTCTGTACATCGCTATGTGTCCTCTTTGTTAACACAAGTACCTATTTTACTTTTGCCTGATCTCATCTTTGCAGTAGGGGGTTCATGACTACTAATTTTTACTAGTTGCCCAGTTTTTCAAAACAGTAGTCAACTAGTTGTTATGTATCAAAGATGCACAAAGAAAGGTTCTGAACAACGAAAATTATATTCTGTATTGCAGAGGGTTGAGGCATTCCACTGTGAAACGTCAAACTATGCAGGATTACATGTATAATGACAAGAAAATGAATAGCTGACCAATGTGGCCTTCCCAAACAAAAGAAGGACAAAATAAGCAGCTTTAATCAGAGAGATTTTGTCCACGACAAGCTGACTTTACCTACAGCCCCGACTAGTGGTAAAGGTAGGTGACTGGTTGATTAGTTGTTGAAAACCTTCTCTGCAGAGGATAATTTAGTGAAAAGAGGACTGCACACGCTCCTTTCCACATACACACAAGCAGATCTAACCTATGCGCAGAGGGAAGTCTCCTTTGTTCCAGATATTGAAGTTGAACAGCAGATGTGTGTGAAGCTGCTGCAGCAGCGCCTGGTTCTTCTCGTATGTCACCTGCTCGATCAGAAGCTGCATGGCGACCAGCACGCTGACGTCCACGTGACCTGCTGGCAGCTGAACACGTTCAGAAACAACAGACTGTCATTCACAACCATTTATTCAATTATATGCATTTTTACTGGCAAAATAATCAAAGCCAGACAAAGGGGTGATTATAGTTTAATGCATGTTAACTGAACAAGTGAGAAAAGAGAGCCTCTGACTGGGGGGTTGTCCGTTCAAACTCCTGACCAGCAGGATTAATGTGAGCGGTGAAAGTGAAGGAAGCTGCTCCCCCCACCCGTATTCCCACCACTGAGGGCCCATGAGGAAGGCCCCTGACCCCAACTGCTCCAGTGGAGCTGCTCAGTGGCTGCAGCTGGGACTGTAGTCGTACTGTGCAGCTTTCAGGGGTGAATGTGTCACTGTGTGAATGTGATTAGGGCGTCTCTGAATGAATAAAGGCTAAAACAAAAAGTCATCACTGCGACAAAGCTTGTTAACAAACAAATATAAATGAATGCCTGACACTCAAAACTCTCCCCGACAGCAGAGACACGAAACATGGTGGAATGGGGAAACACATCAAAGTTTATTTGCACTCTAAAATTTACAGGGTGTGGTTACTTTAGAGCAGTTATTACCACATCTAGATGTTTTCGTTTATCTGGGTCTCTGTGGAGGCTTTTATTTAATCATGGTGAATAAACTGAGGTATTCCCACCCCCACCCCCCATACGCAAATAAATACAGAAGCATTTACAGATAAAAGATAAAAGTAAGGCAGGATGGGAAAAAAAAATATGAGCAATTAAGGGAAACAGCAACACAAAGGAAAAGAAAACACAGACATGGAGCAAACAGAGTCAAACCCACACACACGACAAAAGCAATCTGTGGCAAGTTCATGTCACTGGGGGTGAGGGGGTGGGTGGGGGTGAGGGGGTCCAGTCACATTCATACCTCTCACTCAATATGAGTCCCTGCCAGAATGAACAGTGCAATAAAAGCTACAAGTGGCCTTTTGTCAGTCAGCAGAGTCTTAATTCCTCCTCTACGGAAACAAACTAATCCAGTTTGAATGTGAAGAAAAACAAAAGAGGCTTATGTGGAGATCTCGTGTAATGAATGCATTGTGTGAAAAGTACACCGCTGGTAGAAAATAACCAGAAAATATTTTTAAAATGTTTCTCTTTATCACAGCCTTGTCTTGTTTTTGTATAACTACAGGAAGATGGAAACCAAACATCAGTGGCAAGAATATAAAAGTTACATCCAGGGAAAATTTAAATCTGAGCCTAAATTAATTAGTGTGACTCATGCAGGATTAGTATTATCAGGAGACTACTGATGATTAGGTAATTTGGTTTGTAATAAGGTCACAAATAGCAGAGTGGTGTGAGATTTTTGTTTCTGTTAGTGTCGGTACATGAGAGGACACCACTAAACGTTCGGCGAGTTTCACGTCTTTTAAAACCTTTAAAAAAACGTTTATTGTGTTTTGGAGGATTGTCTGAGTGCACATCTTCCTCCGTTGTTTTTAGTTAGCGGTGACATCATCAATGAGCTCCAACTGACTCCAGCAGACTGCACCGGTTGTCATAATAATGCCGTAGAACATCGTGTATGATTGTAAATCCAATTAGTATAGGGCTTAATGTACAAAAAACTAAACTCCTCCTTTCACAAATGTGTTGATTTGTGTGAGTGTCGTTAAACAGTAAAATCAGGATTAATCACAGACCTTCTGCAGCAGGCCTCCCAGAGTAGCGACGCCATGCGAGTGAAGCAGGTTCTCCTGGTTGATCAGGTGTCTCTGCAGGAAATGTTTCAGCACCAACAAGAATGTGGCCACCAGATTCTTCTCCAGACGGGCCTCTGAAATGAAAAATAAAGAAACACTTGTTGTTTTCTTCACGTGTGCTGCAGTTTCACAGGCAATTGGAGAGTTAAGAGAAATGTGCCATGCATACCTGAGGCCCTGTTGGATGGGAGAATGACCCAATCTCCGTCGGCTGGCGTGGTCACATCAGGGGTGATGTAATCCGAGCCAGCTGCAGCATCGCTGGCCTGTTGATCAGGGGTCACCAGGGTCAACTGCTCCAGGATTGGGAAGAGCACTGACACACCACCAACACAGTTGATCATATCCTGCAAAGCACACACATTCAAATATAAATACACACGAGCAATTTACGTTGAATCATCCTCGAGCATGAGCTGGTTGCTCCTCCCACCTTGATGTCCCAGTTAACAACTTTATTCCCAGTCAGGCGTCCATGCAGCATGTTTGGGGACAGATCCAGACAGATGGGGTTCCTACATGCCTGTTGACAAAGGACCATGTTCAGTCAGCAGATCATTATTAGACTGTGGTGAAAATAACACTTTATGTTGATAGAATCATTATTTTATCTCCATTCAATCGACTGCATTCAACACCATATGTGCTGATGTTAAAGCTTTAAGAGGGGACGCTTGAGGACACAGCGGTCCAGTCACCTTGGGTGAGTAGTGCAGCAGCAGTTTGGCTGAAAGGTCGCCAAGTTCGGATTCCTGGGCTTTAAAGGGAGAGATGCAGTTTGGACCTGAGTAAAAGACAGAGAAAGAGAAATGAAAAACATTATTTTTAGTCCATCTATGATCTGCATCTCTTTTCTTCCTCCCCCTGCTTACCAGCACTACAGATGGCTTTTATGTGATTGGGCTGCAGGGGTTCGTGGAAGACCATGACGCTCCCCAGCTGGCCCTGCAACGACGTGGGACTTCCCCACTCACTGTCCTGGGTCCCTGCAGAGATGAGCTTCGTCACAGACTCAGACTTCCCCCCCAGCAGCCCACCCCAGGTCTGCGGCGACAGGATGCCGCCAAGCGAGGAGCGAGTGGTGGGTGTGGTAGCAGAGGAGAAGGGAGGGTCTGGGATCTGGGAGGGCGGGGGAGTGGTGGTCCGGTGGCCTGCCGAGCCGATGCAGCAGGAGGTGAATGGCTGTGGGTGATGGAGGATGACGGAATAAAAATAAATACATAGAGTTATCCTCAGGATTAAGATTTATGACAGCAATTTACTGCAAGGTGGGAGTAGAAGTGATGCTTTTTAAGCAAAGCAGGTCTCACCTCTGTCATGGTGGGATACTTGAGGGGGGCAGAGAGTTTCTGCTGTCCGTCCACATAAATGTAGACGAGACTCTGTCCAAACGGCCTCTTTCCTGGTACGTGCACCACACTGATGCTGTGCTGTGAGCAGAAATCAGACAGTTTAGTCTCTTTAATCCTTTGCATTGCTCTCTCTAATCAGGGGTTAGTATTTTAAATGTTGGGCCTCATCAGTGTTGTCAGACTCCAGAGTGTTTAGCTTAACTGTGCTGCCGAGTGTTTTTATGCAGTCTTCATTTCCATGTTTAAGTGGCGGTGTCCTTTCAGTTATTTTATGTAAACAAGAGAAGCCATCAAACTCCACTCACCCAGAGAGAGTCACAGAAGCAGTAGTCGGGCAACATTACTGTGACGTACTCCTTCTTAGTGCATACAGCCACCACCAGCACACCTGCTGCGCTGATGAACGCCTCGAAGCCCGTCCCTCCCGGGGTAAAAAAGCTGTACGGCATTAAATATAAGAAAATAGTTTGAGCAAGAGTCAGAACCTTCTGCTGTGGTTACTCTTCTGCATGTACCTCTCTCCCTCTCACCTGTAGAGCTGCTTCCTCTTGTCCTTGCTGGGAGGGCCCAGCTGGTCCTGATCTAGTGACAACCAGGCGAGAAAGCTGAAGGCAGAGCCTGGCCAGCGTTGCACTGTTGGGACGACAATCCCCGCCATGCTGGGTGACAGGTCAAAATACTGCATAGCACTTTCCAGGCCCTGCTTCCGTACCATGGCCAGGAGCGCTCTAAGCGCAGGACCGACATAGGGGTGTGCTTGCGTGGATTCTGGAGGCCTGAGGAGGCGCAGAAGGCCCAGCAGTTCCCTAGCACTCAAGGACTGGGAACCTAGTGAGCCCACCAGCCCTTGCAGGCTCTCGGCACAAGCTCGATGTAGTCGTTCGTGGCGCTCGAGGGCGGCCAGCGCTCGCATGACCATGGCAGCGTTAACGCACGTGGCTCGGGTCTGGCGATTGAGGCAGCTGAGGCGGCGGAGCCAGTCGGCAGTGAAAAGCTGCTGCTCCGATGAGTCCAGCTCTGGGAGCCACTGGACCAGCAGCAGCAAGGGCTCCACATTACTGATGCCCAGGAGCCCCACAGAGGTGTGCTCCCCCTCCACTGCCTGCACACATGCACAGAAATACACACACACACACATCAACAAAGAAAAATACACAGAACATGGCAGACCTGAGTGCAGGAAAACCAACAAACACCAAACAAAGATAATCACCATGTTCATCAGCTCTTTGAGAAGGTGCCGTGACGGCTGGCCGAGCGAGGTGAGCACTTCATACAGGTGGTTGTAACCAATCCTCTCCTTGAAAACCTCCTGCAGGTGAGGTGGACAAATTAAGGTTTATGAGGTTTTAGAATCAAACATAAGTTCATTCGGCTTCGTCAGTTTGTGTTCTTGTTACCTTTGCAGCTGGTGATTTGTGCATCACTGTTGTCAGGGCTTTGATGGCTGCTACAGCGAGGGAGTCGAGTCGCCCCTGAAACACCTGAAGGAAAATCAGACTCGTCAGTCACTGACTGCAGCAAATCACATGACATCTTAGTGGGAGGAGTGTATTCTAACATATGATTGGACAGGTCAAATCATCTCTTATTCCAGATGAATATTACAGCAGTTTGAGTGGTGATAAGCATGCATACAATTTATGGCCACATTCACACATAAGGTTTGCAATGCTTAAATGATAATGATCAACTTATTCAAAGCACTGAATTCAACATGCATCACACGTGGGCAAATTAAAGAGAGACTTAAGTAAATGCCTTGGAGTTTTATTCAATTAGTGTGTGAAAATGTGAGTACAATCATTGTTGATGGTTTGTTTGTCACTGCAGTAGGAGCTGGCATCACTGCCTGTACTGCAGATGTTACAGTGCAGATAAGAAAAGTGTTGTCTTACTGCTCCAGGTAGAAAACAACCCCTTTAATAGCACAAGAAGGGATCAGACTGGAGCAGAAAGCTTTCAAAGCCTTGTTACAAAAACAAAACAAAAACACCCACCTCCACACACAGATGGCCACAGAGAAGATACCTCACTCTTTTCCCTCACATTCATAAAAAAGCATGCAGCCCATAAAACACAAGAAGAACATGGAAAATAAACACAAACACATCTCTATCCAGCTTAGTCCTGCTCATGTCCAACATGTTTATGGGTTACTGGACCCGTTATTCCGGTAGAAAAAACCAGCAGTTGTTGAGTGGTTGATCCTACAGAGAGTGTCAGACCAGCTGGAGAGGGACTGTGGCGAAAACGTGACACTTAGATCATCGTCACGGAGTCCAGATCACCTCAAACCACTGAACTCTGTGAGAACACACACCAGGCCAATGTGACAGCATTCCCCTGGAGCCCAGGACATTGTGGGAGGGGGAGGGGGGTGGGGGAACCGAAAACAGCAATCAAATAAATGAAGTGACATAGCTGTGAAAGGGGCAAAGTGGTCACTCCACAGCAAGGCAAGCCATTCAGCATAAAAGTTATTTTGGAATATCTGCTTTAACATTTTTCTAATTCAATCCGAATTTTTAAATTTCCCTCTGCCGTCAATAAACGGATAAGCTGCTTTAGTTAGAATTCAACAGGTGACGCTGTGAACAGCAAAAGCTTGATGTGCAAAAACCTGCCGAGCAGGCTGCAGCATCTGCTGCTGCATCAGGTTACAGCTGCACAACAACAAAGACATGCTGGTGTGTGTGTGTGTGTGTGTGTGTGTGTCTTCATGTTGGATCGTCCTCCTGGATTCACATTATCCAGATCAATGGAAGGATTAAAGCTGCATAAAACGCGGCTTTGTGGTTAGAAAAGTATAAAGAGTAAAACGAAAGCTGGTACTGAGGAGAACATGTGACCTTTCTGTGCATATGAGATCATTTAGCTCGAGAGCTCTGACTGAAAGTTGACACTTCACCACACAACAGACCGACTTAAGAAGAATCAGACAAGTAGTCTAAGTGACAAAACAATCAATTGGTAGCCTAAAGAACGGTCAGATCACCGTTATGTTGCCCTAAATTCAGGCGCATGCTTGAGAGACCTAAACAGTGCTGCACATGCAACTAGCCGACACTTGTTCTATCCTGCTTGTAGCACACTGGTAAAGAAAAAGACTGACCTTTTGGAAAATTGAATGTTTGCTTTGGAATTAGATGAGAAGAAAGACACGGATCTCGTGAATGTTCACTGTATTTGGAGCCTCAGATAGCTGCTGGTAAACTTGGCTAAGCATAGAGACCGGGGGCACAGAAAGCAGCTGGCCTGGCTCTGTCTGAACAAAATCCACCAAACAGGAACTCTGACACCCACTAACAAGTTTTATCCTGTTTTATTAAACTGGTGGGTCCAAAATTATTTCATAGATTTTAATTATAGAGTGGTCTAGACCTACTCCATACGTAGAGCATCTTGAGACAACTTTGTTGTGATGTGATGCTATATACACATATTTGACTTGATTTTAGAGGTGTTGTGGTTTTTACAGCAGTTAATGTGCCGAACTGTTTCTTTATGTTCTGAAGTTCTGAAGACAAGAAGTCCTGGCAAAGGAATATTGCTACCTTGAACAGAAGCTGTTTTAACACAGATACTTTGCCTCAGTACCACAGTGAAGGCTCGCCAATCCTCGGCCTTGGTTAATTTACACAGAACCAAGCAACGCCGTCTTTTAGCCGCTCCTGTCTGTCACTTTATACAGTGAGCCTGGGTCGCAAATTTAAGCGAGACCTAACAGCTGGAATGTTTTACAGCATCAACATCAGCTTCTTATTTTAAAAAAAAAAAAAAAAAAGGCGTGATTACACTGCATAAAAAGTTCTGTCATAATTCTTAATGCTACGCTAAGCTAACTAGCTGTGGTGTCAATCTTTTCATCCAAATCTTGGCAAGAATGTAAATAAGCAAATTTCCAAAAATGTTGAACTATGTCTTTAAGAAAGAGATTAATACAGTTTAAAGCAGAGCAGCAACAATGAGACCGACAGTATCTTTATATAAAACACTAAAACTGATCTGAGTCTAGTTATAATCTTTCCAAAGCCACTTACAAAATAAGACGTAACTAATTAGGATAACAGGAAGGGAAGTACTGAAGTGGAAAACCTTAAACACCACAAATATGCTGGTGTAACGGTTAGAATCTGTTAAATAAATAGAACACGCAGCTCATAGTGTGTCGCCTGTCAGCGCTCTGGCAGTCCAACCACTCAGAAGCTTTCTCATTGTGACCTGATCCAATTACAAATTATTATGTGGAACAGAGCGGTGTCAGTGTCTTGCTGTGGAGTGGCTCTGTGAGGTCTCGGGAACTTGGCAGCAGGTGAGGGAAAGGAGCAGGTAGGTGGATGGAATGTGTGAGGGGGAAGGGGTCAGGTGAGTTGAGGTGGGGGCTTTCTCGGCGGTACCTGAGTGTCCCTCTCTCCTGTCAGTAACCTGTTGTTGGTTAAATCTTTCTGGTCCTTGTCTGCCGCCGTGCACCTAGCATTAACCAGCTGACACACACAACAGGCAACACGTCAACATAGCATGAGGGGGGTTGATAGAGAAGAAAGATGAGAGGGGAGAGGCAGAGGATGATGCGGGAGGAGGAGAGATGGTGTCAGTGGAGGAGAGGGTGAGAGGTTAGAAGCCGCAACCCTCAGCAGGGTCACTGCGTGTTGGTGAGCCAGCCTTGCTGTGGGGGGGGGGTAAACATGCAAGGTGGCAAAATGCTCTTCCTCACACTGAAAGAAGTTTTTTTCTTTAAACATGACACACTGACTGGACTGGAACTTGACAATAAGGCATCCAAATTACATGTTAAAGAAATGAGGCCATATTCACCAAACACCCGAGGGCTAAGTGGCGTGGACAAGCTCGCCAAAATAAAAGCTGTGTCGGCCCTGTTTAGGAAATATATGTTTCTGGTTTTTCTCAAAGTGGTTTAGCTCATAAAGTAGCTCCTTTATCGTATCTCAGCTGCTGCTGCTAATGCAGCCTAAAGGCTCCCACACACCGAGCAGACATTCAGGGGCGGGACTTGTCAGGGCTGTCAGAGAGTCGGAGCCTCTGGTTGGTGTGTGTGTGTGTGTGTGTGTGTGTGTGTGTGTGTGTGTGAGCAGCAGCGTCTGAACTGCTTCGTGCTTGTCGGAGGCTTTTTGTTAGGTTCAACATGTAGAATCGGCGGTGACTCGTTGGTGAGAGAAAGTATTCTGATTGGCTGTTCAGGTAAGTGGACCAGCCGACAGAGAAAAGACTCGGAAACAGAGAGGGAAAGCTGGCTGAGCCTGTCGCTGTTCCCATGGTTACAGACACTTAGCGCTGTTCTTCCTTATTTTTCAGCGTTTCCTCTTCACTAGTGCCATTTGTAACTTTCTATCAGACTTATTATCCGTTAAAAGCGATTATCTTAGCGAGAGTGGGTTCAAAAAATGCTGTGTAATCATAACAATGGTTTGTATATCTGTGGAGAGGGATTTGTCTCGGCGCAGGCGCAGCTCGCACGAGTCTGTTGGTCATCAGTTGTTGTCTTCGCTGTGTGAACAGAGCAACTTTTTGGCCCGACAGTGGCAGACAAAACATGATGCAGCAGCTAATCACTGTCAGCTTGTTCTTTGTTATCAGTTTGGTGTGTAGGAGCCTTTAGATTTGGTGCACAGGATGTAAATGTTTCATTTAAATTATCCAAAAGTGTATTTAACAGTTCAAACTAGATCCACATCAACAACAAAAAATGCTTACAACCATCACGAATGCTAATTATAAATAAGAAGTCATTCTGCAAAATGAGCACTTTCACTTTTAATACTTCTGTACTTAAACCTCAGTGTATTTTTACTTTGTGATATTGTCATGTTTACTTGAACAAAGGATCTGAGTACTTTTTCCATAACTGAAGAGTTAATCAAAAATAAAACCGCCTTCTTTAGAAAGATGTCTTTCATTACAGACACTCATTCTTCCTTTTTGGATACAATACATTTCTACAGCGAATAGGAAGCAAGCTGTTCTGCACTACCACACTGCAAGGCCTTGTATGAAAGTATAAAACAACATATTTCAGAATTGATAGTAGGAAAAAATAGTGTATTAGAGATGTGAAACTGATGTGATGTTATAACTTTTAACAGCAATTTTTTAAAATATAAGATACACAATATAATAAAAGCAGTAAAACTGACGCCGTTATGAGCAACAAACATGTGCTCAGAATTATATAAAAACACAAGACAGAGTCACTCACACTCTGATCTTCAGGTTGTATTTAAAGGAAAAGATCTGTGCTCTTACCTTGCTGTTTTGCAGTAACCGAGTCAGATGCTCGAAACAGTTACTATTGAGGAAGATGGCTTGTAGAACTGGCCTGTCTGAACACAGGAACATGTCCCTGATAGTGTCTGAGAGACAGGAAGACAAAGAGGCGCAGCAACAAAGAGACAGAGATGGAGAGAGAAAGAGACACATAAGAAAGCAAAAGAGCAAGAAAAAGCAAAGACAGACATGAAAGAAGATGTTGGCTTTAGTTGCTGCTTGCAGTGCAACAGCTAAATAATCTAAAACAAAACTGTTTTTGTCTGATAGAAGCCCGTTAGAGCCGACAGTACCTAACATGTGCACTTGCAGCGCCACAAATCGGCTCTCCCAGTGTCGACCCAGTGTCAACACTCGGCCTTTGGCCTGCTGGTGCTGCTGCTGTCGTGCGGCCACGACAGCCGCTGGGTCCGAGTTGAGCAGTTTAAAGTAATTTTCCAGCACGGAAGCGATCTCCACTTGCCGCTGGTCGGAGCTCGAGGCCAGCAGGCGCTGCACCACCTCACGCAGACAGCCGAGAGTCAGCAGAGCCTTACGGTCGGGGGCCTCGCTATCCCAGTCCTCTCCCTCGTCTGAGGAGCAGCTGCCCATGGAGCAGTCGGCCAGCACTCGCATCAACACCTCCATGGTGGCTGGAGAGATGGCGAGCAGAGCGTTCCTCTACCAGAGAGGAGGGATGGAGAGAGGGAACAACGTGAGAGCAGAGTGAGAAAGAGATAGAGGTTGACTGAACACAAAGAATTTTTTTATTTTTTTTTAATGATCCCACAAGCAGCTCCCTGCAGAGGGAATATGTCTGCTGTTGTCAATGATGTTGTTTTGTAAAAATATGCATAGAGTATTTCTTGACAGAAGCTGCACAGAGCAGACCAAGTTATACAGGAAGTCAGACACAGGAACAGCAGAAAATCCAGTCAAATTGCAAAATAAAAAATCCTGTGCAGATGGTGTTTATATTGACTACACCAACATTGTGACATGTGGCACCAGGCAAGACATCAGACCGACAGAAGCTCTTTAGAGGATATTTGACCACCACAACAGGAGCTTCAGACTGTACCATACTGCAGTTTAATCCACTTAATACTTGTGATTTACCAGATTTACGATCCTTTGTCTGTATAATTATCAAGATGAGTGTGTTTTCAACCCAACCACAGCCACAAATCTTTTATTCATGTCAGTCACTGTAGGATGTAGCAACATAGGATCAATAAACACAATTAAAAGTTTACAAAGACAAGATGCCCAGCTTCTAAAACAAGACTGTAAAAAGTCACATGAATCAGGTTACAGCAGCACAACACTGGGCCTTACAAAACAGCTGATTTTGCTTAAATGAACACTAGGTTAAATGGAAGCCTGGCTGAGCAGTTTTCATTTGTGCAGCCACCTTGAAACTCTCTTTAAACACATCCGGAGTCATACCTGATCACCAGCTACTATGGCTCCGAACAGGTGCAGCAGGCAGCATTTCAGGCTCTCCTTCAGGTGCTCGCTCTCCTGGAAGCACTCTGAAACATGGAAACACACACACACACACACAAACACACACACACACTCCATTAGTTTAATCATCAGGCATGACGTCTGCTATGCAAATAAAACACAACCACATAAGCAATCTATAGCTCACAGCAAACTGTTAAACTTCCTGTATTTTTGCCTATAAACAAAACACAGATGAACACACACACACGCAGACACACCTTTATCTTCTCAGACTGTTTCCTTTACACACGCTTATGCATGACACTAAAGAAATCTAAAAACCAGATGAGATCGAACACACAGGCAGGTGTCCGTCCAGCCAGTGACCTCTGGGTCACGGTGGTCCCAGTCATCCATTAACTCATCTGTCAACACATTTGATTGGGGAGCAGACGTGCGACATGTTGGCTTCATGATGTCTGTTTTCTTCATCCCAATCATGCTAAAACTGAATTAAAATGTAAAAATACTGGATCATAGTGTAGTATTCCTGAAAACTTTTTCTTTGTCACATGAAAAAAACACATACAAGCATGAAAACACAGTTTGTCAGGTTGGGCCCTGCGTGTTATCTGTAGTGCCAAACCGCAGCAGTCGCACACAGGACAGAGGGGAGTATTTGTTTAAAAATGGCCGCCAGCGCGGTTGAAGTGGCTCGACAGACTCCATTCACTATCGGCTCATCTCAGCGCCTGGCAAACAGAGCGCGGACACAAAGAGTGAATTCAACTGCACTCAGAGAGGACAGAGGAGGAGGCAGCGGGACAGAGAGTGACGGCATGGGAGCTCTTAGAAAAAACACGGTGGAGGAGAAGAGAAGGGAGTCATGTTCGGTGATCACATACTTCCTCGTCCACACCCAGAAGGAAAGCTGAAGCTGGAGATGCAAAGTATGGACCTTAAACAGGAAGCACCGTTATAATACAACATCCCAAGTTATGCAAATAACTTACACACAAACCACGCAAGTGTTTTTTTTAAGGCGCATGTTGCTAAAAATACATGTACAGCAGATGTTTGTCTCAATCTAACTATTTTTTTATACAATAAGTTTAGCTCTTTACCCACAATGCAACTAACAACTGTGCTGCACATGACGGGACAGGGAAGTAGAGTAAAAAACTTACGGTAAAAGAAAGGAACAAACTCAACGGTGAGAGGAGCTGCCTTGTACTTCTGTCTGCTTCTCTCTACTGTGCCCAGCTGCTCCCTGGAAATAAAGTTTAAACAGTTTAGGTAAGACACAACAAGACATACAGCACTTAATACAGCACAACAGCTCAAATCACCACCAGTTAAAGTGATACTTCACTGCAAAATTCTGTTTACTTCAATAATTGTTCTCCCTCAGATTCCTTCATGGTAAATGGATTTTTTCTAAAAATGCGATTCACTCACTTTTAGCTGCTTTTGCTGTCAGTCTGCAGAGATACAGTTTCAAAACACTAAAACCATCTAAAAAAAAATCCATCCGAAACTCTCAACAGCTTCGTGTGGTTTAATCCAAGTCTTCTTTATTATGTTGTAGGCTCAATACTTCCAAAACAATTTGGTTTCAGCTAAAAAGCTCCTAAATCCAGCACATCTGATTCAACGTTGTGAGTTGTGCATGACGGTTATTCCACATATGGATATGGTTCTGCCTCTCTCTGCACCAGCCCTCTTTGTTTGTTTATCCTTATGTTCTTTTCTTAAAAAATACTAAAATATTTTTCCAAACTTGTAAGCAAATGAAAATGTCTGCCGCAGAGAGAGGTGGAACCATATTTACAGTGTAGGTGCATCGTAGCTGAGGGCAAAGGGGGACGTCTCACTCAGCATGTTTGAAGCAGTTACACCTCTGAGCTTTTAATCCTTCAGCTTGGCATTTTCCTATTACAAAAACACAGTGACTGCTGACATGGAGGCTCTAGTGCATGTTTGGATTGAAGCTGGATGTTGTTACCCGCAGGCTCGATGCCTCCAGTTGCGATAAGGGTCGTAAAGGCTCTCGCAGAAAGCCAGCGCGTGACGGACGAACTCCTCTGCCTGGCTCTGGTCTGCCATCTCCTTCTCTTTGGTCTTGCTCTTCAGCTGTAACACCAAACACACACACACACACACACACACACATACACAGCCACTTAACACCTGCTTTCATGTGTCAAATTTAGATTCTCGTATGATTCATATTGCTTTTTCTGTTGCCAAATAGAAGAACGACACAGATGTCACTTCCTCACTCATGTTCCTCCAAAATGAGAAAACCATTCCACCACCAATTCATTAATAAAATGGAGAGGTTGTGTCTTTTTGCTGATTCATTTGGGACCATTTTTTGCTGAGCAGAGACAGACATATAGATCACTGCAAAGACAAAGGGAGGAGTCAGACCTGCTGAATGTAGAGTGTTGTCATGGTGATGATGTGATTGATGTAAGAGCAAGTGCCAATCTCCTCCACGTTGGACAGGTTCCTTTCAGACCATCCAATCATGCATGCACACGCACATACACACAAACACGCACAAACACACAAACAGAACAAGTCAACATTTAGCTTTTTTTAATACTGTCGTCAGAGTGCCAGATATTTCACCAACAGCAACGTCCCAGATGCTTGCTAGAACACTACGATACAAAGCACAACACAATCTATGAAAAATTACCAACAAAAGATTTTTCTTTTTGTGTAAGTTGACTGTCCACACCTGCAGATGATGATAAGGAATTTGAGCAGCAGCAGAGCCAGGTTTTGCTGCTCAGGCTCCAGGCCATCAGAGGCTTTCTGGACACACTGCAGCAGCTGGTGGCGCAAAACCTGCAGGATGTTGTCAGGCAGGAGCGTCAACACCGGGGGAACCTCCTCCGGCCTGGAGACACAGAGGAAAACAAGAACAGTTGCTTAAAAACCAGGCTCAAGTGGTTGATGTCAAAACTGGCAAAGTGCAGATGGATAGGAGTTTAAGAGACTTTAAATTGGGGCTTTTGTCATGGAGATTAAACACAGAGGTGTCACTGCAGCAAACACAGGAGCAACTTCAAGAACGCTGCTCTGCATTCGCTCAGTCACACACACATGCCTGAAGCATTCAGGCATTCATTCTGAGGAAAAACATCAAGTGAGCTGCACTGCTCATATGACAGAGAGAGAAGAAGAGAGAGAGAGGGGAGGTAAAGCAATGCAATGAATGTCTGTGGGAAAGCGGAACAGATGTGGCAGCTGCAGAGGAAGGAAAGGAGAGGGAACGAGGAGGGGAGGGAAGAAAATGGAGAGAAGACAGAGGACGAAGAGACAGCCAAAGGAAGAGATGACGGAGTCAGAGAAAAAGCAGGAGAGGATGAGACAAAACGAGTCAAGATAGGAGGAAAAAAAAAAGAAAATGACAGAGTGGAGAGATGAAAAGCTCAACAAAAAGAATTTAACCATCTATTTTCCTCTTCCCCACTCCACCCAGTCCCTCCATTATAAAATGAGTCTGACTTCCTGGGTGCTGATCTGAATAGCAGAGCAAGGAATCAACAAACTTCCCGTAGTTCTGCATGCTCTGAAAGACTGAGGGCCTCTCGCATTAACCTGCATCATATGTTCACACGTCGACTCGAATCAGCGCATCACAGGAAACCAAATGTGACCATTCTTCACAAAAGCATCTGGTGTGGCTGTGCTATTTGGGGCTGTGCCGTGGAAGGTGGCAGTTTGTGCTCAAGCTGTGGATGGATGACTCAGACAACAAGAGACACTTCTGTCCTCACACATTATGACCCAACGCAGAAAACTCTAACAGTGTATTTTCAGTATAACAGGGAGGTCAGCGCCGTTATGTGGGACTGAACAGCAGAAATTAGATGCCACCCTGTGATGGTTAGAGAGTGGGGACTGCGGTTAAAAACAGGGGTATTTAAACCCCAGAGGATTCTTCTGTAGTTGGGTAACTAAGAAATTAAAATTCTGATTTGATTTAAGAAAATATAAAAATAGATCAAATCAACAACCATTCAATTTAAGCTGAGTCACATGTAACAAATGAAGACGTGTTGTAAGGCAGAGTAATTAAAGCAGTTAACTGAAAAGATTGAATAAATGATTTAAATATTAAACTAAACACTAGCTGAAAGTAAAACACCAACAGGCAGAAGGAAAAGCAAAAAGCAATGAAAAACCAGTTGAAGTATTAGCTAAAAGTAACAAATAAGTGAAATGAATCACTCAAAGGCGGGGGGGAAAAAATTGAAATAGTAGTGCAGAGCATTCACCTTTTACAGACAATTTCAGTTTTTAATTCTACTGGTAAGACCAGTGTCATGTATGTGTGTTTGCTTGATAGGCAGTTTATTTTTGGTGTTGTCACACTTAAATCCCATAATAACCTTTCAGCATTTTGTAATTCAGGTGGTCTGCAGGAACTCCAGACTTCTGCTCCTCTCCTTGGCTCCGTATTCAGACTGTAACGGGACTTTCGGCCAATCACGGGTCATTTCAGAGAGCACTGGTTCCTATTGGCTGCTCTACGCTGCACCTCTTAGCGACAGTTGACATCACTATGGCGGAGTTGCTTCATTAGGAGTCTCATGCTACAGCTGGCTTGATTTTCTGATGTTACAACCCAGATTTAACTCTCCTGCACAAACTGATGCGTTTTTTATTTCCTGTTAGTTTTGTACAAAAAGTGACCAGGGACAGCTTTTTAACAAACATTATACAGATGTATAAATATCTATATTTTTATCATCAAAACAGCCTTTGAGTGATGGATCACAGCTGACAGAAGTTACCTTGAAGGTGGCTTTTCGAAGTCCACATCCAGGCATCGTTCATAGGAGCTGATGAAAATCTCCAGCCATAACTTCAGGTAGTCTGGATCCCTCTGAGAAATGAGGAGACAGGAGGAACAAGGGGAGAACAGTCAGAGGTCTTTACAGAAAAAAGCTGTCATGGTCGTCATGGCAGGCTTTGACTGCAATTAATTTAAATGAATTGTGTGTATGTGTGTGTGTGTGTAAGTGTGTGACTTTTATATTCAGACAACAACAGGCTGTAAATGTTTTGTCCTTCATAATTCAAGCAAATGCTGGCAATGTTTTCATTTTTTCAGGACATTATATTTTACTTCCATTGTTCTAAAAACTGTTTGGCAGGGTCACAGTCAAGTTTAAAACATGCGTGACTGTGTGAAGCAAGATTACCAGAACCAACAGACAGACAACAGGAATGTCTCAGGTGTGGCGTGTGGGTGTATCTTATCTTTTCAGAACGCGGAAGCGAAAACGTGCACCTGTCACCGTGGAAAGCAGGCCAGGCTGCTTTCTGAGGGACCGTTTCCAACAGCCGGCTGATCGACATTTCCTAAATTCTTGGAACAAAGCTGAGTGAAGGATGGAAGGGCGACATCAGCCACAGAGGAAGGCTGCTGTCACAGGGCAGTTCCTGGCATTAAATCCCCTCAGCCAACAGAAATAAACACAGAAGCGAGAACGAGGGACCGACGGGCAAAACTGCTTTGACAGCAAGAGCTGGAATCATAAAGACGTGTGACTGAAAATGTGGTCTAATGAAACCTCTTACAAGCAGGAGGATTTACTCTTAAGTATCTCTACTTACAAATGGTATAAAGTAGTGTTGGTTCCATTATTGTAAAACCATAATTGTAATGACTCACAATAAATACAGAAAATAAATCACATCTACACAAACTTAAGAACACAAAGGCGAGTGAGCATGCACACTTTCACTGAGGTGAGAAACTCAGAGTTTTGTCAGCAGGAAGTGAAACTATGAGGAGGCTTTTGATTTATTGTTTCAAAGGAAGCCTTACATGGTTTTCCATACAAATGGACTTTAACTCATTTTAACTCATTACATTAAATTTACATTTGTTTTTTATCTTCGTAATTGCTCTGCAATTACTAATACAAATTTAATTTCAGCTATGATTATCATTAAATCTGTATCTTATCAACTCAAATCATCACCAGCGATGGTTTTGACCCGGAGGCTCTCATGCTGTAATATTATTATGTAATCTTTCCTGATGCTCAACATAATTAATGGTTGTGTGCTGTGGAAATGACTTCTGTCCAAAAAACAGCCCAGAACACAAAGACTCCTCATTTATTACCACAAATGATACGGAAAGCAGCAAATCTTCACATTTAAGAGGCTGAATCAGCAATTCTTTTTGCTTTTTTTATCAAAAAAATCTCTTAAAAGATGAATCAATTGTTAAAATAGTTGGCAATTATTTTTCTGCTGATTCGAATGATTGTTGCAGCAGAGGTAGAGCTGTTACAGCATATACCACAGAAGGACTTAAAATAATGATGCAATAAATCAGTGACATAAAGCTTATTACAACTTCCTGAAGCTGAAACTGACATATTGAATTTGTTCTGCCTACAGTCAAAAACACAAGATCTTCACTTTAGAATCATTTTGAACAAAAAAGCATCAAATATCCACAATTCAGAAACCAGAATGATTGAATATCTGGCATTTTGCTCGTAAACAGTCAATGAACTGAAGGATTAATTAACTAATCATTTCAGCTGAGCACCCCCCGGACAAGCAGGGTGCAGGACACACACAGTAGAGGGGCCAATAAAGCCAATAACCCCCCAGCAGATCCTTTCATAAAGACTTGGAGCCATCTGGAAGGTGTGAATGAGGAAATTCAGGTCAAGGACGGCTGAAGAGGTAATCAGGCCAGATTACCACAACACAATGCATTGTGCATTTAGATTAGTAGTTTGACCAGCTGAGGTTTGAAGATCATTCATTTATTTTGAACAGAAATTGAACGTTGGAAAATTGGAAATTTTGACTCGTGTTAAAACCTTTACAACTCTGTCTGGGGAACGTGAAAGTCCAAAGTACACTTCACAGCAATCCATCCAATATGGCGGAGCGTCTGCGAACAGATTAATTATCACTGAAAGACCTACAAAAACACAGCTAGCCCGGCTGAAGATCAAACACAATTTTTTCTTTTTCTTGCAAGAATCTATTCAGGCTTTGGACTCCACACAGACAGACAGTAATCAATAATATAATTAATGTGTAACTCAATTATATCTGTAATTGTATCATCACATCACAGGCAAATGGCACTAATTCACAGCAGACCCCAGACTGAGCAGCCATGCTTTGTGAGGCGTCACTTATGCTGACCATACACTGTATGATTTTAGAAATGTTGTTGTTTAATTCCAACTCACACTGAACGAGCAAACCAGCCGTGACGTAAAGCCAAAGCTCACAATTTACATGCTCGCACTGAACGGTCCGATCATCAGCCTCCACCTCAGTGCTCAAACTGTTGGTGTAAAAGCGGTCTGTCAGCCCCTGCAGACCATCCTGGCTGTTGACAATTGTCAATAAAGATTTGTTTGAAAGCTCCGACTCAGGTTTGTTTACTAGCAACGATGCTAACAAGGCAGAGACGTGCTGTCTTGATAATTTGTGCTAAAGAAAGAGGTGCATATGGCGCTCCTTCATTATTTTCCTAGTTGTGCGGCGGCATGTCGCCACGGCATTTTCAGACGCCACTTCATGCAGGCGCAGTAAGAGAAAAGACACCGACATTATGGAATTAACTTGTGGCTCTGCTCCGACTGTGTGAGAGCCTGAGTCGGCCGACTGAAATTTCTGACATGTTGGAAATTCATCCTCCTGTCTGATGGTTGTTCAGGAGCAGATGATGTGTTCCTGCTCCCCCGTAAACAAACTGTAAGCTGTAAGTCAGCGCGACTCTAAAAATAAGTCTTAGGGCTCAAAAATCAGGCCAAAAAAATCGTAGACTGCACGCCCAGCTTCACATGCAAGTCTTAATTTACAGTATTACAATACAACAACAGCTGATAGGACTATCATCTTTATATCTATTTGGTCATAAACCGGCGTATTGGACAAATACACATTTTGAGATTCGACCTGCTGCACCGACTTCAGACAGACAGGACACTTTATTTATTATTTTATACAACTGCCTCTGAAGCCGTTGTGTTAAAGTAAAAGACTCTGCAGAACAGAGCCTGAAACTGAAGAAAAAAAACACACAACTGGAAAAAATGGGTTTTCTCAGGAGTGAGAGGGGTTGAGAGGCTGAGTGCTTCTGTCTGCGTGTCAGAGTGGGAATCAGCCAGAACGGAGCAGGAAGTCAGCTCGCTGCAATCGCTATGAAGTCATCAGAACAATCCTGCGACGCTCGCCTGACTCTGTGTGTGTGTGTGTGTGAGGGAGAGCAAGATCGATGACAGGGAAAAGAAAAGCGAGAGAGACATCTGAACGGACTCAGCGACAGCCACGTGTGAATAATATGTTCTGCAGGGAGAAAACGGCCCGTCGTCTGTGTGCTTCTTTTTCCAGCGTTACCTTATCTGCATGACTCACAGGCGAGAGTGTGAAAAACTAATTTCTTTGGTCCGACTGCTTACACTGTTCTTTAACTAAAGACATAAATACTGTATCGTCTCTACGGATGTTTCTGGCAGAATATTAGACGTTGCTCTCCAATGACCGAGCTTGCTAGTCGCAGTGACTGAAGGACTTTGTGCGTGTGTGTGTGTCTGAGAGAATGTCCTCTTTTAGGCAGCAGCTTGGGAGCACAGATGCCCATTGAGGGTTTGGACTGTAGCAGGCAGGGACACACCCTGCTCTGCATGGCTGTGTTTATCATTTGCCTTCATCACTGGCCCTACACACACATAATGATGAGGACACACACACACACACAGGAATCTGGAAGCAACAACAGTCACCTTGTCCCAACATTGACAAACATCTTGTGTCTCGATGTGAAAAGAAACAATCCCAATGAGACAATCTGATGCCCCTCCTGTGAACATTCATTATATTATTAGGCTCTTTGCCAAGCTACTACATCACACTCCTGACGATCTGTTTGAACTGACCTCTGTAAAGCTAACAAGGGCGCAAGCTACACAGATCAATATATTCATTCTTGAAATTTAGAGCCTCATTGACCCACAGAGGAAGTGAAACGGTGGAAGTGACACGCGGCCGCAGCAAGGATCAAAGTCTGGATCCGCTGACAGCCTTCATTCATTCACATATGATGACATCATGCTCTGAAAAACATAAGATACCTATGGTAGTGACCTGGGTTAGCTGATCAGGCTCTGCTACATGATATGACTTCCTTTCAAATGACAATATGCTCCCAGCAACTGATAACAACAGACAAAGGCCCTTTAAAAAAGGTGGGAAACCATTTAACACACAAAACTGCACCGAGCTAACAGACTGAGTACATATTCCACTGAAATGAGCAGTTCTTTAAAGGAGAACTTTGTGTTTTGCACATTAAGCCTTACAGAAAGGATATTTATATATGATCATACACAATGTTCTGCAGAATTAATATGATGAATGGTGCAGTCTTGTGAACGCTCATTGCTGATGTCACCGCCGGCTGGAAACATCAAGGTGCAGCGGCACTCAGACGATCCGCTGAAAAACACAATAGACGCTTGTTTCAAAAAACAAGACACTCACTGACTGTTTTGCTGTGTCCTCCCAAGCACCGACACTAAAACGCCAGGACAAACGACAACATATGACCCAGAAATGGCTTTTCAGCTGCTTCAGGAAACAAACAACCAACATTCAGTGAGTTTCTCGCACTTTATGTCAAGTGTTTACTGAGTTTTTCAACAGATTGTCGTAGCACTTCCAGAGCCCACGTACCTCTGCTGTTTTCAGCCAGGCCTCAGGACTGCACCGTTCGTCATAATGTCGCTATTGGACATTGTATGTGATCGTAATGAACCCCATGACAGGGCTTCATGTGCAAAAAATCAAACTTCCCCTTTAAAGTCCCTTTCCAGGCGTTGGTAAAACCCATAGAAGCTCATCTCTGTTCAGCAAAATGACATATTTAGAAGTTTTTCCATGAAATAAATCCCTTCATGCCTCACTCGCTGATATGTAACTCTACACCTCTGCCTTTCTGTAATATGCAAGCATGTATGTACTGTAGTTTAACATTTGCTGTAACTTTTTCTCCAATAATCCAAACTATATAAAATGTCCTGTCAGCATTCGACATTGATCATTGTGTAGCTTGGCGAGCTAACGTCAGCTGACATTATCTAGCACACTGCAGATTTGTTTAGCCACAGTCCTCAGACAGGCGTGGTCGGCGGGCCAGTCAGGTGACTGGCTGCCCCGTCTTAAATTGGGAGGGTGACCTGGTTGGGTGGAAGTGGCATGGAGTCACTGAAACCACAATGTTTAAAGGTCTCCTCCCTGTAGGTTTTGAAAAGACGGCTGTGGTCATTCTGTTTCTGCACCCTCACAGCCCAACAGACCGGCCCAGTCGCCCAGTCAGCCATGACGTCACTGCCAGGGGTGTATTTAAAGAGACCGGTGGGAGGGGTTAAAACCACATGAGGCATGTCTGACACACAATGTGAGTGACATCAGTGTTATTCCAGAGATATTCATAGCACAGAGGGAAAATGAGAAGCAAGAAGGGAACACGGAATGAAATAAACTGCAGTGAGACAGAAAGCTAGCCTGAGGGAACAAACTTTGCATACCAGCACATAAACCAAAGCCTGAGTGAGCCTGAGTGAGCCTGAGCGAGCGGGTGTGAGGCATGGTGTGCATGCGTGTGTGTCTACAGAGATTAGACTGTAACAACCAAACAAGCAGCAGAGCCGGAAAAAAGACCTGAGTAATCTACTTGAGCAAATATGTGAAACCGCGGCACTTTCTCCTCCTTCATCGTCTCCGGCTCAACCGTGCGGATTGATTTCCCGACTCGTTTCTCTCTTCCACAAACTGTTTTCACCTCTTTGCCTTCAATCCTTCTGCTAAATCCCAACTTCCATAAGTGTTCGGGTTTATGTAAATGACCGTTTTTTTCTCCGATCCAGCCAGAGGGGCGCTTTCGAGCATGTTAGGGTGGGGTGACGGGAAGCAGGATGACGATCTGGTGAATGTTAACCAAAAATCCCTCATTTGTAGACAATTAAAAGGAGTGTGGCTTCCTGCTCTAGAATTAAGATACAGGACTGGTTGAAATGATGCCTCTGGCTGCTGAGGCATGTTCCCTGTTGTCGGGCATTAAAAGAGCTTTTCTGCAGCAGACAAAGGCTTTAAGAGAGGAACTGGCATTACTGAGAAGCCTGCTAAACCCTCCACTTTCTCTCACAAGTCCTTCTGGATGGCAGACTGGTGGAAGAGGAGAGCCACTGCAGCGTTGTGTTGTTGCTTCTGCAGACCAGCAGCAACCAGCAGCTCAGTGTGCTTGGAGACAACACGCTGCCACCAACCAATGACAGGCCGTTAAGAGGATCGCTGGTTACGTAACAGCTTTAGTGCCGTCTGTGACCTCTCAGCCTTCTACGACTACAACGAGCGAGATGGAGTCAACCTCTGCAAACACTGCTGCTTCTCCTTATAGTTCTCGATATAATGTGCTGCTGTGCGATATGCAGTATATAATCCCCACTAGCACTAAACCCAGCTGTGCGTGGAAACCCGCAGGCTGTGATGATCACACCATACATCCCCTTTAAAACCTGGGATAATTAATTTAACCGTTATATGCATCTACAGATGTAGCGATCCAATTTGCAAGTGGGACAGCTGTGTCTATTTTTAACTGCTCACTCAGCACCTTTTCCACCTTGTACATTACAGGCGTGTTCACAAACGCAGTGATGTAGCCTTTGTCATATAGATAAAAAGTAGGTTTAACATGTTTCTTTGATTAAAAAAAAATACAAAGCTTTCATTCACCAAAGTTATGAGTGTAAACAGACAATATGCATCTGTGGAACAAATAATGAGTTGCAATATTCTGCAGGCTGATTAAAAAAAATCTGATAAATAAACTGCCTACATGAAAGGACTGCTCATACATCATCATCATCACATATAATCTAAAGGAGCAATGTTCGGTGCGCTGCAAGGCGTAAAGTCGAACTCACACCTCGCTAACAACCTGCTGGGAGAAGGCTTCTTGCGCGAGTCCTGTTTTTCGCATCAAAATGTGAAAGTATGGGTTAAGTCTGCTAACGTTCCATAATTTTATGCCACAGAGCTTTATTGTTGAACAAAATCTGTTGTTGCCCTGAGTGACATGTTCCCTTTTCATCTAAATGTGGGAACTGTAATTTATTTTGCATACACGTCCCGCTGCCAGAAGTACTAGAGAACCAAATATGGATTAATCTGCAGCCGAAAATAGTCCCGAACAAATGAACTGAAAACTCAAATATGTGCATGAATTATTAAGAACAGAGGGGGCAGCCTGGAAAAAAAGAGAGGATTGAAAACAAGTTGATATCATCGTGCTTCTTCCCACACAATCCCAGTGCAGCACCAGTCTCCCATCAACCCTTCACACGGACTTTGATGCCACAGCTGCTCACCCAACAACCTGTGACCTCATCATCAATATGTGAACAGCTGCCACAGCTGGCTCGAAACATAGCCTGACATTATTCAACAATGTCACATGTCAAAATTCCTAGAATTTAATTGGGGCACCTGTTCAAACAGTGACCCTACCCCGGCCCCCTTCAGCACCCCGGACTGGGTCACCATCAGGTGAGTAATGATGACACACAGGGACGAGAGAAGACAGCTGATGTCCAGCTGACTGAGCAGGTTGAGCTCGTTCTCCTGTCAACAATACACATCTGACTGAGTCCTCCTCCTCAGAGAGCAGAGCCAGTGCTAACCTCTCACTCCACTGTTGTCAATCATTAAACACACAATAAGCATGAGCACAACAATAAAACATACACTCTGGAAGTCATGCGTGAAACAACCGAGTTTAGATAGCGATATCTTGTCCACTATTTTGTTTTTTATGCTTATACAGCCTTCACAGTGGCAGTGTGGTCCTATTCGCTCCGGAGATGCACACTGTAAAATAAGAAACGCGTTGTGCTGAGCTGAGACAACAAGAGGCTGTGAAGGGGAGCAAGGAACCAGGTTGGCTGGGAAACAATTAACCCTTTAGTTGCACACAGGCGGTCTCAGGGCTTTCACATCAACATTCCTCGTCTGATTTAGGCCTTGTGACCGCAGGTCTCCTCACAGCCGACATACCCTGGCAACCCTCACACAGTGCAGAGACACCCCGCCGGCCGTACCCAACAAATCACCCAACAGTGAAGACGCTAAACATGTATGTTTGAATGCCTCTCTCTGCGCCTCCTCTGCCTCATGCAGAGAGAAATACTGGCCCTGCAGACCCTGAAACGATCCCTCCTCGCAGTAGTCAATGCAAATACACACTCCTGCTAGAACAAATGCAATGTGTACGCTTGCAGCAATTGCTGGCATTTTCACAAGTGACTGTGACAAGTGTGTGTGGGTAACAGTGTGTCTGTATACATCTGTTAAAAACCCCCAAACACCCACAGCGCTCACATTCGATGTTCTATTTGTGTCAGCATTCGAGCTTGGATGCTTTACTTCTCAGGGTGAGGATTATTCCATGTCTCATATCAGAGCTGCAGAAAACAGCTTTGCTTTCATGGGGTAAATACTTCAGTGAGGCTTGTGTACTGTGTGTACTGTGTGTGTGTTAGAGTGAGGGATTACTGTGGAAAATACAGTGCGTGTGCAACTGCAGCCAGGCTCACGTGAGGAGCGGCTCAGGCGGGCATTTTTGATTGGATGCCAGGACGTGCGCATGCTTTATCGCCAAGTGAATTAAATCTAGCCAACAGCTGACTCAAGGGGTGCTGTCTCTACTAGAGTGTCATTCATTCATCCCCACTGTACAAACAAAGCAGCATCCCACACACACTGCAGCAATGCCCACCACATTATGAGTCCATCCTACCGTCAACTGATTTTGAAGCCCAGCCAGTGTTAATGTGGTGAAAATTTCACCGCTGGATGTTTGTCCTGAGTTAAAACAGATGGGCTTTTTTTCCCAGCACAGTGATGGCGGTGACCACAGCTGCAGAGAAACTGACACGGAGGTACACTGGCTCTGTATGGGTTAATTATTCATGTTTAAACCTAATGTGTCACCCACCAATAAATCCTTCGAAAATCTGCAAGCTGTTTCATTAGTTTGGGTTTCACCCGAGTGTTTTAGAATCCTGTAATGTTTTACGTGTTCTCTCAGAGGCATTTGAACACTGAAATGTGTAATTAGTGGGATAAAAAAGATGCTAACCATTCCCACAAAGCAAAGGCAACCAGTGACTGGTCCAAAAATCAGTCAGCACACGCAAGAGAGAAACACATCCATGCCAGGGAGGAAACGTCATCACGCTGGTTCATTACTTCACCTGACGACATTTCCCTCACACAGGAAGTAGCCTCACCTTAGTGCAGTAGAGCATCCACACCTCGTACAGTCTCTCCTTGGACGCCATGGTGCCTGAAAGCGGCCCCCTCAGGCTGTAGTGTCCGCCGAGGTCACTTCCCTGGCTGCTCCATGGTCTTCAGTCATGAGCGGAACATCTGCTGCTGCTGGCCTGCGATGGTGCTCATTATCATGGCTGTCAAACTCTGGGAAGCTGGAACCCTCCTTCCTTCAAAGATGCAAAAAAAAAAGAAAAAAAGGGAAAAAAAAGGTGGTGACAGACGCTTCGAGGGAGAAATTTTCCAAAAATTTATTCCATGGCAGAGGAGAGCTGTGCAGTCCCACGGATGTCTCGGTGCAGCTGGGCCTGTGATTCCACTTCTTGGGCCCCTCTGGTTCTCAGCAGTGCTGTCAATGAAAGCAACACACACTTTGATTATCTCTCGCAGGCGGATGTTTTATGACACGAATGGCGACGCTGCTAGCAGCAACAAAATACCTCCATTAACGTTAACGTTTTTTCCGTGAGCACTCCGAGCTGCCCTGCTGGCCGTGAGTGCACACGGACTGAGGCGACGGACGGCAAAACACACACACACACACACACACACACACAGTTAATAACAACAAGCAACGCCGCTCCCTGACGGTAACTTCGGTTATCCTCGGCTAACACCACAGTGCCAGCCGACCTTACCTGACCAAGCTAGCGTTAGCCTAAAGCTAGCTGTCAAAAAAAAAAGCCTTTTTCTATTTTTTATTAGCCTCCCTTTCTCCTCCTCCTTCTCATGTGACAGAAATGCCTCGTTGTCCCGACATGCCCGGCCACAGGAGCCTCCGATTTTTTAAAAAAAACGTTACGTATAAATACAAGAACAAAAGTATAAACGCGTCGACAGCCTGAGGACCACTCACCTGTGCGAAGAAAAGACCAACTGCCACTGACGCCAGAGTCTCCAGAGTTGTTGTATGTGTCAAGCTGCGCACAAGAACACCGCGCACATAGAACCAATAACAACTTCCTGTCGAAGTGACGTTGGATGGCTTTCAAAATAAGAGAGTCAAACATTTAAAAAAACATTAAAAACAATGACAGCTATATAAATATATGAGTGTGAGTATGAGTATGTATTTGAATAAACATTTTCTTCATTGTTTGAATGGCATTTTTTTCATACAATTCTTCTTTAAAGTATGTGTAGATTTTATCATGTGTGAACAATAAGGTTGGCATTTAGATAGAGGAAATGGAAAGGTTGAAGGAAATGGCTCAGGTAACGTTTCCTCCACACGTTGATGTAATGCATCTCTCTGAAATGTTCAAGAAAGTTGTTATGCTGACAAACTGAGTTATATCACTTGTCTTTAATAATTCCACCTTCTCTTCAGACGAATTGGACATTATTAATTTAATTATAATCTAGCTAAATAGGCCTATTACATCCATAAAATGAAGCGACTTGAAAAAAACTCCTTTAGTGCTTTTAAAATTACAGACTTTAAAACATTTTTGATCACTACTGAGGATTTGAAACTGAAAAATCAGAATTGGTAGGCTATGTCTATTTCTTCTCCCAAGCAGACCTCTAGTTTTTGTTTTATTCTTAGATTTTATTTTGATTTGTAATTTTGTCGGTGTATCATTTTATTCCTACTTGTTCGTATTTGTTGTATAGTTAAATTCATTCATGTTATGTCTATGTAATATAGGCTCTTTGTTCAGTGTAAAGTTCTGTAATGTAAAAAAAAGGAAAAAAACAGTTGAAAAATTTTTTTATGGGCTCAGATATATTTGTGTTAGTACATGAATGTGTTCAATAAAGGAGGAAAAACGTTGATGATGCCAAATGTTGCTGTTTAAATGGTGTATTAGAAAAAAAGACTGCGTGGGTAACTTTGCTGTAAAAGAGTCAATCACGTATTGAAAGAAAAGCAAAATAATGCTAAATTATTTTTAAGTTTGCATAGAAATACAACAGACGTAATCTAGGGGGTTCGCAGTAAAATGAACCTTTATTTTAAAAGGCAACCCGGAAGCACAATTCACTGCAGCAACTAACACACAAAAACATCGCCAACCAAGTGAATATTTGAAACTGCAGTGTCGCCACAGAATACGTGTTTCTGGTTAAAAATGTTGAACTTGTTGTTTACGCAGATGTAAGAGTCGAGAGAAAATCGCAGAGCACTCGCCCTGTAACGTTTCTCATGATGCTCGGTCTGTTTGCGACAGTGGAAGCGCTTTACGTTGTCGATGTGGAGCTATGTGGTTGCTAGGGCTGGGCTCAGCACAGCTGCATCGGTTTGTTGTGGTGTTGTATTGCCACCTAGTGGACAAGGAGAGAACTGCTATGTATGATAAATGCCGTGGAGCTGCCTGTCTGCGGTGAAATATTCAATATTTAAAGGAAAAATGTGGTTTCAAATATAAAAACAAAGATTTATCACATTTTAAAGCCAACACTTGAACCTTCGTGAGCTCTCATTTAGTTTATTATGTTAAACGATCCTACCCAGCTACCTTTTCCACATGCATGCAGCTCAGTTGGAAACTCTACATTGTCACACAGTTAGTATTTGATTCTCGATCAGAGCTTCGATTAAATAATAATTTTAAAAAAAGATTAGTAATAGGTAGTTTTCAAGTTGAAGGTAAAGAAGTCACCCTGCCTGCAGTACAACTAATCAGCCACTAGATGGGGCTAATCTTCCATCACTGTTTCTGTTCAGGTGTTCCTGTCATTTCTCAGATTTTTACTTAATTTTCATGTCATTTTAAGTTAACTTTTTACAATTTAATTTTAAATTAATCAGTACACCAATAGATCATGTTGCAATTCTCATCTAATGTCATAATCATATGTAAATAAATATTCTTTTATTACAAAACTATGAGAGGAAGTCATTTGTGTCCAAAATTACGTCATGATTGATGTTCAGAGTAGGACATCCCGGTCATATTCCAGCCCCCCCGCCAACAAACCTGAATGGTTGCAAGTTTTAGCTGAAAGTTCAGAAGAACCAAAAGGTCCCAACTGTGTAAAATTGTCAATATTTTAATCTAGATAACACTTTTCCGTTAAAAAAAAACAAACAAACAAACAAACAAAAAAACAATTAGGCCGAACAGGGTGTTTAGAAATCAAATTTTATACATACATACATATCATTTATAATATGTTTTTATATAAGGCTCATACAGCTACCATGTTTGATATGTACTGTGGATCACAGTTCTCATACACAGTACACTTAGTCACAGTTACAGATTGATCACCATGTTCATTCAAACATAAAGGCATTGTTGGATAAGTGGTCACACAGCACAGTAGAAATCATTTTTTGGTGTATCACTGATGATCGGGGCAGGGAGGGTTTTCATCTACTGTTTCTACTGACGGGCTACATGGAACATCAGATATATAATCACTGCTCGCACTCTTTCGTCAGAGCGACGTTTGCAGCAAAAAACGGGATAACACAGTTTCAAAGGACACTATGTGCATATATGTTCAAACATACAGCAAAAGTATATTTACATGTTTGACTGGAGCTAGTTTCCTAAACATGTTGGGCACAGAGAAAATAAATCTAATGTCGAAAAAGGTCTCAAAAAGGCCTGAAGTGTTGGAGTAAGTTGGCCTCAGTTCAATTCTAAATGATGTGGATTAATAAAGACATCATATTGGTTCATAATCAATATGCTCTAATATTTGGAACCACTGGTCACATAAACGGGAAGTATAATAATGCAGTGGAGTCAGTTATTCAGATTAGGATCGATATATCGATTCCCTGATATTATTGGCTGACATCAGGATTGGCATACACGTTCAGCGATGTGTGCTGACATGAAACTGTTTTTTTAAGGTCCAAAAAAATGCTTGGATTATTGATTTAAAATGGTGTGATTACGCACTTTGACCAGCAGAGGGTAGTCCATTATAAGAGCAGTGTGTACTGTTCAGTGCACTGATATTTGAAATAAAGTTTGTTAAATGGGAAGTCTGTTTTTTGCACATTGAGCCTTATAATAATGACATTTATGCTCATATATGATGTTCTACAGCATTATTACGCTGAACGGTGCCGTCCTGAGAGCCACAGCTCATCGCTGAAGTCACGGCTAGCTGAAAACAACGGAGGTGCTGAGGCACTCAGCTAATCCATCAGAAAACACAATAAACATGCGTTTTAAAAGACAATAAACTCACTGAATGTTTAGAGTTTCCTTTCATGTTCCGACACTAAAACATTAAGTTTAAGTTTTAAGTAACCCGGCTCCACTGCAG
>JAQLOL010000017.1:14753573-14773794 GCA_029783665.1 Naso thynnoides
CAGAGCCTGAAGTTCCTCTCAAAGCAAACATGGCGCCCGGTCACCTGGTGTGCTAGGGGAAAGGCGAGGGATGAACAGTTTGTAGGTTTTCCTGGAACCAGTGGCATCACTGGCTCCAGGAGGAGCAAGAGATTTTGAAGCTGCCTCAGAGACACAGAGAACATTAAAAAAATTTCAAATCATATGCCTAATTTAGATAGATAAAGATCAGGTTGAATATCAGTGGAGTTTCCCTTAAATCCTCCCTGATCTTTTATTCACGGTTTGATTTGTGACACGGTGGTCCTGAATTTGGAGTTAACTTGGACTTTGACTTTGAAATAAGTTTGGGACTTGATACTCTTGATCTGGGGCTTGACTTCGCCCAGACTTACAAAACTCTAAAAAAGAAAAGAAAAAATGTGCAGTCACACTTTTAGATTATATGTTTTCACATTTTGTTCGATGAGAACTTGTCAAACAAGTCCCACATCAGCTGATGTTCAACACATCCAGGTGCAAAGAAATGAGCGGTGTCCCTCTGACACTCACACACATTCTGATTCATGTGTGTGTGTTGAAATGTTTCTGTTGCTCCTGTGCAGCTGGCTCTGGAGAAGGAGGAGCTGAGGATCCACCTGCAGGCGTCTAAAGATGCTCAGCGACAGCTCACAGCAGAGGTACAACACACTCACACACACACACACACACACTGCTTGCACACTCAACTGCAGCACAGCTGTTAGTTTTGTAGCTTTAGCATGTAGCATCTGTAAAGACCCACAATACATAATTTTAAATCTTTTAATGTTTAGCAAATAATTTAAGAAAGTTAGACTGACATTTCCAATGTGAATACACGCAAACCAAATATATTTAAATAACCATTGTTTGTGTGTGTGTGTGTGTGTGTGTGTGTGTGTGTGTGTGTGTGTTTGCTGCAGCTGAATGAGTTGGCAGACAGGAACGCAGAGTGTGTCGAGATGCTCCATGAATCTCAGGAGGAGATCAAAGAGCTCCGCAGTAAAAACGCCCCCTCTGCTGGGATGAGAAGGCACCTCTCCTACGGCCTCTACCCCATGGTGAGAGAAACACACTCAAGTTTTATGGAGGCGCTCCGTGGAGGAGATGGTGGGAAAACTTGTTCCTGACACACAAATTCAAAATACATTAGTTAAGTAAAGGTTCAAAATTAATTCAAATCATAAATCAGAAACAAAAATTCCAGACAAATGTGCCTGTCAGTGCAGCATATGGAGTTACTAATAGATTTTAAAGTTGGTGCTCAGTTTATTTTTCTTAAAAAATAAAATGGTACTTTTATATGGCATGTAAAGGGGCCTTGTGCAGTTTTTGACCACCCTCTAAATAAAGCAGGCCCACATTTTGTTTGTATATTTCTGCTTCCTGTTTCATGCAGGCAAACACAAAAAGAAACATCATATAGCAGCTGTAAGGGCTGTTACGTCAACTGCAAGCTACCAAACTTATATGAAAACAACACACAAAAAAATTAAAGTAAAAAAAAAAAGCTTTGCAGATGTGTTTTTTTAGAGGAAGGAAGGACTTCTAACACATTTGTTTACCTTCAATACACACAGCTCCAGAGTTTGGTGTAAGGTTTGTTAGAAAATGAACTATGATGAACTGCACTCATATTGTGACCTGTTGTCTTTACTGTGATCATGAAACTTGAAAATTGAAGCTAAAACCCCCAAA
Source organism: Naso thynnoides (assembly GCA_029783665.1). NCBI lineage: Eukaryota > Metazoa > Chordata > Actinopteri > Acanthuriformes > Acanthuridae > Naso > Naso thynnoides. Next base: position 14,755,272 of record JAQLOL010000017.1, read on the forward strand.
GAATTCAACGCAGAGCATCATTTCAACTGGAAAAAACACAAGTAAACAATGAATATTTGTTCAAGAAAACCCCAGAGGGCAGCTGAAGTAAGTGTGTGTGTGTGTGTGTGTGTGTGTGTGTGTGTGTGTGTGTGTGCGTACAGGACTCTCTGGCAGCAGAGATCGAGGGCACCATGAGGAGAGAGCTGAGTGTAGAGGAAGAGACCGCCTTTCAGGACCAAAGGTAGAAACCTCAAATGTCCAAATCTATTTTAAAAGAATGTTTTTTGTAACGGAGACTGAGCGGACTAATTGGATTTTTTTTTGTCATTAACAACAATTGAATCCTGCTTTCCAACACAGTCATCGGTGAGCCTTTTCCACCAACATGAAGTCATTTAAGTTGTAGTTCGACCCTTGATTCTGACCCTTTCAGAGCATTACCACAAAACAGGAACTGATTTGGTAACAGAAAAGTTGGTTCCTCGGGCGTCCTGGTGGTTCAGTTGGTAGAGCAGGCGCCCCATGTGCAGAGGCCGTGTCCTCGCTGCAGTGGCCGCAGGTTCGATTCCACCCTGTGGCCCTGTGCCGCATGTCATTCCCTCTCCCTCCTCCATTTACTGCCCAATCCTTCAGCTGTCCAGTCAAATAAAGGCACAAAAAGCTAGAGGCGTACTGATACCATTATCAGGAAATGCATCCAGTGCCGCCAAAAATGCTGGTATCAGTATCAGCAAGTACGCCACCAATCTGATACCATGTGATTTTTAGCCACTGAACGGTACCCAGTTAGCTTAGTTAGCTCTGACTGATGTTACAGACCTAAAATCAGTTCTTTGCTGCTCCAAAACAGCACACAGGAAGTTGTGCTGTGCGTCCACTGTCAACTACCATTTTTAAAAGCGATGAAGAAGAACAGAGAGATTTTATGATTATGATAACACCTTATGTTTTAAAGAAATTGTTATTTTAATATTTTTATTCTGTATTGGAATGGTAATTGGTATCAGGATGGAAAAAAAATGTATTGGAACATCTCTATAAAAAGCCCCCAAAAAATCTTTAAAGAAAAAGAAAGAAAAGAAAGAAATTAAAAGTTGGTTCCTAACCTGTACGAACAAAAAGCAGTTTTCCTTTTGAACTGAAGTGAACGTTTGTGCATTGTGCAACGTCCTCTGTTAATGATGCATCTCTGGTCATAATAGTTCCAAGAATCCTGACAGGAAGGATTGAAGCAGCAGAGCTAATTTGGAAAAACACCCTCAGTTAAAAGACTCTGTGTACCTGTAAAGTGTTTTGTAGGACACTTCAAACACAAAGTCCAGTTGTTCACATTTATATAATTTGGGCAGATGGCAGTGATATTGCAGGTTAAAATCAACCATATGGACATAAAAGCTGCTTTCACTAACTTCCTGTTTTGTGGTTAACAATATCTCATCCTTTTTTGGACCTTGTCTCTGATCTTTGACTGCAGATTATCCCAGAAACGAGTCTTCCAAACTGTTCGCTCCATCAACGCCGCAGCAGCGCGGGCAGCCTCGGCCACCCCTCCCATCCCCGGCTCAGGACAGAGCTCTATGGTTATGACTGCGCAGCCCTTCCAGTCCATTCAGGGGTACTTTGAAATGAATGTTGGCTTCCTGTTTTGCATTTTAAGCAGTTTGGACCCTTTCAGCTCATTCAGTGTGCTGATGTTTGCAGGGAGGAGGTGCGACTGGGCCAGCCAGGCTCTCCAGGAGGAAACGACCTGACCAGAGCGCTTCACCGCCTGTCACTGCGTCGACAAAACTTCCTCTCTGAACGACAGTTCTTCCAGGCGGAGCGCGAGAAGAAGCTGCGGGCGCTGGCGGGGGCGGAGGCAGACAGTGAGGGCAGCGGGTGCAGCTCACCGATGGGCAGTGTCCTCTCCTCTTTCTCCAACCTGTCGGAGCTTTCCTTCGGCTCCAGTGTTTTTAAGACATTCCTGCCTGAGAAGCTTCAGATCGTCAAGCCCATGGAAGGTAAAGTCCTCGGTCCGGCTGTGCTGGAAGCCTCCTGGTCCAGTCGCAGTCTTAAAGCAGCTAAAATGAAGCAGCTGTCGAGAGCAATTTGTTGTGTAACTGCATAAAATTAAATCAAGACGCCAGCGATGTCACATGGCGTTTGCATGCTGCAGAGCCTGAATGTAGAATCCACTCTGATGGCATTGCTTAATTAATTGCTGCAATTTCAGGCTCTGTCTCACCAGCTCCTGATCACTTCCTGATGAACGGGACAAAATGATTAGTGACACATTTCTTGGGGCAGTGAGCTGCACAGTGACAGACTTTAAAGGAGAAGTTCGTTTCTTTGCACATTAAACCTTATCATAAAGTGTTTACGATCATATTTGATGTTCTACAGCATTATTACGACGAACGGTGCCGTCCTGAGAGCTGGAGCTCATTGCTGGAGTCACTGCTGGCTGAAAACAACAGAGGAGCGTGTGCAATCAGACAGTCCATCGAAAAATACAATAAACGTTCATTTTAAAAGATGTGAAACTCACCAAATGCTTAGTCCTCTCAAGTACTGACACTAAAACTTTTGTATTGTTAAACAACAGCTTATAGTCTGAAAGCAACTCTGTCAGCTGCTTCATAAAATCAGAGTAACAGCTTTTTCTGGTTTATGTATCTGTGTTAAACTTCATATTTTAGTGTCAGTACTTGAGAGGACACCACTGAACATTCAGCGGGTTTGTCGACTTTTGAAACGAGTGCTTATTGTGTTTTTCGACGGATTGTCTGAGTGCAGACGCTCCTCTGTTGTTTTCAGCTAGCAGTGACATCAGCAATGAGCTCCAGTTCTCAGGACGACACTGTTTGTCATAATAATGCTGTAGAACATTGTATATGATCTTAAATATCTTTATATTATTATTTCTTTTATTATAAGGAAGGCTTAATGTGCAAAAAAAACCAGACTTCTCCTTTAAATTTGTATTCTAATAATTTTGTCTGTGCCCTTTGAAGAGTGAAAAATGTTTATCACAATTAACCAGAGAACAAGATGGCCTTTTTTTAAAGTTTGAGCTACTATAAGAACATTTTTTATTCAACCATTAAAATATTGTGACCTTTTTTTGTCAGGCTCACTGACGCTGCATCACTGGCAGCAGCTGGCCAAACCACACCTGGCCACCATCCTGGACCGCCACCCCGGCGTGGTGACCAAAGGCTTCTGCCCACTGGCTCAGGATGCCATCTACCGCCTGTCAGACATGGAGGAAGATGAGGAGTATGAAGAGCGCAGAGGGATCGCTGCATTGGAGAAGGGGGTGTCAGAGCCAGGGAAGGACGAGGAAGATGAGGAGGATGGTGGGATCACTTTTAAGGTGCGAGTTTCATCTACACCGGAGGACAGGAAAGACAGAAAGCATCCGGTGTCGCCTGTTCTCGTCCTGCCTCTCTCATCCACCCCGCCCACCTTACCTGGGACGCCTGCTGCTTCCTCCTCTGTCACATCGGCCCTCTGCTTGACCCCCACACCCCAACACGTCACAGAAAAATCCAGCCTGTCATCTCAGTCCATTCCAGGAACATCTACAGCAGCGGTCCAATCACAAAGTCAGATCTGCACCTCAGCGTCAACAACAGCATCTTCTTCTGGTAAGTACTTCATACTGTTGTTTATGTCATCACATAATGATTTTTTTCTCTCTCTCTCTAAACCTGATTTATTGTGTTTTCAGTCCAAAATCCAGGGAAGTGTCAGTGCTCCACCTTCTCCACCTACACCTTCACAACCTGTCGCATCCTGCACCCCAGTGACATCACACAGGTCACCCCAAGGTAAGACCTCCCCAAAGGATAAAGACAGCTTCAATGTTTCAACTTTATATGTGGAAAGGAGATTCACAGAGAGCTGATAACTGTTGTAATGCCTCTCAGACTTTCTGCTCTGGCACTGTAAATGCTTAAAACAGTTTACAATGATACCTGTGGAAGATAAACCAATGAAAACAAAATTAGTAACTTGCCAAATCTTGCTGATGACAGTTAATTTTACCCAATAAAATGTCATTTTCTGCCTGTTTTAATTACTTAAAGTCAGCTAGCTAATGTAACGTCAGCTCCATAAATCTAAGGCACCCCCCAGGGCTATAATTTGGGACCACTCCGTTTCAGTTTTTATATAAATCATTTTTTTAATTGTTCAGATGTTGTGCATAACGTGTTGTTTGCTGACAACCCATTTTTTTAAATGGGTGAATAAATAAATACAAAAAAGTAAAAAATATAAAGGCTGAAGTAGTTAACTAAATATGCCAACAATTGCTGTTAAAATTGAAATGGAGAACTAAAAAAATACATTGTAGTCTTTTCATTTCACATTTTTTTCTTGTATTTCTTGTTTAAAGAAGTCAAAAAAGGAGCCCCACCCTCCAAACTCCTCATATCCCGTGTATGTGTCTTACTACAGCCCCGTGCAAACAGCCATGTTGAATTGTCGTGCTGACACGTCTCTCTTTTCTTCAGTTCCCAGTCATCCATGTTGGTCAACACTCCCAGCTCCATGAGGACGGGTCCCAGCACCCCTGTAACTCCTTGCAGACTCAGTCTTGGTGACTCCTTTCCCCCTCGACGCCCCGCTGCACCCCCCAGCGGCCTGGCTAAGCTGGTCCTGGAGAGGGGCATCTCTGCACAAGTCTCCACTGACACCCCCCCTTTATCCCCAAAACCCACTCCCCGGCAGCCTCTTTTCCGGCTCCTCCCTAGCACACCCCCGAACTCTCCTTCCCACTCACCTTGCCCCTCCCCGGTGCCAGTGGAGTCTCGGCAGCATCAGGCTGACAATTTCTTAGCCTCGAGGCCGGCAGAGCTTTTCCTGCAGGATGTGTACGGGTTAAATTTGGGTCGCGCACCACATCCCGATCTACCGAGCTCTTCCCACGAAAACCCAGGCTTTGCCCCCTCCCCTAAATCAGGCAGAGCCAAGTCTGACCAAATCAACGTCAGCCTGGTGGAGAGGCTGCGGCGGCTGGGATTCACCAAGGTCCTCCAGGGTGCAGAGTCTGACACCTCAGTGCCGCGCCAGGATTCAGCGACTTTTGTGTCAGCAGGTGGAGGAAGCCTATTGGACGGCCTGAGGCGCAACCAGAGCCTCCCAGCCATGATTGGCGCCCGGGCAGGGAAGTCATCCAGTAACCCAACGCCTCCTCCTCATCCCACCTCCCTGGCCCTCCCCCCACCACCCTGGGGAAACCTCAAAGAGCGGCGCCGGCATCTTGCCTCTGTCTCTCATTTCCCATCAAGCTCAACCAAACGCTAGGAAGACGTGCTGGATGGACCAGAAGGGCACACACTCCAGAACATAACCCCTCCTCTCCACTCCCATCTTCTTCAGCCTCCCCTCGTCTCTCCTCTTTTCTGCCTTTGGAGAGAGGAGTTGGGTCATTTTGCGACCAGAACTGTCCCTCCTTTTTCAGACGTCATTTTAAAGCACAATTTAACTAAGCTGTTTTTAGCGATACCGCCGTGTCTGTGTGTAGATGTTTGCCACAATGCGAGGTATCGAAGCCTTCGCTCGCCTCTGAGTGGGTCATACAGCCCCAGGTACCTTCTTAGTCGTGTATGAATCCTGATTAGGTTATGTAGATATTTCTGGGGCTCTGGATGTTCAGGTACAAGTAGGAAATATGAGGCAGGGACAACTTGTAAGTGGACGAAGGTTTGTGGACGTGAATAGGAAAGAACGAGAGTTAAGATAAAGATATGAAAGGAAGGAGAGTGCATGGAAAGCTGCATGTTTACTCATGCCAGTTAAAGAAAGTAATTAAAGGCAAAGAGAGAAAGGCTGAGCATCCAGAGTCTTATTCAAGGGCTTGTTGTGTAGTGGGTTATAAGAGCTTTAGTCTGTAATAAAACAGCAAACAACATCATCTGCAAATAAAATTTCTACAGTCGTAAAGGAAGGGACTCAAAACATTTTTTTTTCTCACGGACTAGAAGACTTTAAGTGCTAGCTGGCTTGACGGCGTGCTGCCGGGCTAATCTTGTAGTCAGACCGTGCTTTTAACGTGCCAGTATTAATATTATTATGATTTTTCAGTCGGCCATCGTTGCACGGATGTCTGATGACCGTCCATGTGCCGTGCCCCTTTTTCCCGCCTTGCAAGCGTCTCCATGACATGTCAAAAGTGACCTCGCCCACAGGTCCCAGCATGCACCTGTCAGCAGATGGGCGGGGCCGGGCTTAAGGTGAGGTCAGAACTATATCAGACGCCCAGGCCATAAGACAGGTCTGCCTTTTCCTTCAGGTCCTCGTGTGTTCTGTGTGTGTGTGTGTATTTTTTATTGGTATGAGGCCTTAAGTAGAAGCCAGCACTGTTATGAGTTGTGTTCCGGTTAAGCCATTTTCTATATATATTAGTTGCACTCTGTGGGATGTGGAGGTTGAGTTTGTGTTCAGTTGCGGATCACTGCTTGGTTGAAATATTTCACAACAGACATGGGCCTTTAATAATAAAAAAAATGAATTAAAAATCACACGACACATATTTTATTGTTTTAACTGTCAACCATTGTTTATCTCAGGCCTGTGGAGCGTTCAGGTTCAATCTTTTACGAGGGAAAAACCACTGACCCGTTATTTTAATCGTGTATCACATACAGACTTCTTATATGTGGATCCTTTCTGTATTTAAAATGTCTGTGGTTCCCACATTGGCCAGCAGGGGGGAGTATTCCTGTAGAAAAGTGTGAGAAAGTTCCACCTGCATACTACATTCTATGTTTAGATACAAGCTGTCACTAACATTCATCAATCCAGCCGGCCCCTCCCACCACGCTACTGCACTTTTCCTTTTTAACGTAACCTTTGTTTTACTGACACTATTTGAAGTATATGGATTCTAACATATTAATGAGAACATTAAGTGTGTGCCTGTTGTGACCACGTCCGCAAACATTTTCAGCATAGTAACTTATGTAGCAGTATATATATTTTTTGCTTTCCACAAGTAGAAGGGAATCCAAATCCAGCTTAAAGTTGTTTTTTTTTTAAAAATGGAATTCTCCGGCTGTCACATGTGATGCATTTTGTGCTAATTAGCTATAACATATTTAACAAAGGAGAAAAAGCTTCAGTTTCTTGTTTTTTTATGTCTGTAGGATTAAGACGAGAGGAAAGAGGGCACATTGTGACTGTTCTTTAGATTTGTTGTACTTGTTAAATCCAGTTTTTAGTAAAGCAGGAGGTTCAGGTCAGTGTCCTCCGCCTAAAATATAAGCTGTCCCGGGATATCTTCATGCCTCCCCTCTGTAAACTACTCATGGCTGTTATTCAGTTGCCTCTTTTTTTTAAATAAAGTGATGGAAAACAAAGCCACTGACTCACTGACTACTTTGTTTTTACTCATAATTTATGGAAGGATTTGTGTGGATTTGGAGACCTGAAAATCAGTTAAAGATTGTCACACACCAACACACAAAGAAGATCCAAACCTAATTTTTATTTCATGAATGGAAACAGGATAGAACTTTTGTTCTCAAATTTAAGAAAGTAATTCCTGCCTGCTTATAGGTAGAGAGAGACACACTATGGGGCAATTATTTGGTGTTGAACAATTATTTTTTAGGCTTTTTTAAGAATATATGAAAATTTAATACACAAAACATAAAAAGTCTATAAACAAGACAGCAAATCTGCGAGGCTGCACTCAGCACAAAGCTGAGGCGGATGGAAATGTTGTTAGTTTTGCAGGTATTTGATCATGAACAACTCCAAAAACTGCAGTTCCTCTAATGGGCCGGCTCCAGTCAGTCCCAATAGGTTCCCACTTAGAAATGCCGAGCCTGGTGCAAAAACGTTTTGCTCTCTGTAGCTAATTTGTCCGATCGTTACCACTGCAAGGTCGTAAATGTTAATGTAACTCACTCCTTTAAAAAGGATTAAGTCTTAAAGTTGTGCTTATTTATCTCTCACTAAGCGCATTCATCAAATATGAGAAAAGAGATCAGGTCCGACCACGCTTTCAGTCATTGTTCCTAATGAGTTGAATCAGCGTGGACACTTTGATGCTGCTGTCATGACATAATCGTAGTCAGCGTCTTCCATCCTGACCGCTTACAGGGGACAGATCTTGATGCTGTCAGAGCTGGAGCTGAACTGGCCGAGGGCAAAGTCCATACCCACCCCAACTCCACTGCCCACCCCGAAGGCGGCGTAGAGCGGCTGGGTGAAGTTGGCGCGAAAGGTGTGAAGGTGTGTCATGCTTTCTGCCACGCTGTAGAACGACAGCGTCCCCACGGACAGGTCCACGAAGACTCCGAGGCGGGGGGAGTAGGTGACAGGTATGTCCCTCTTCTCATTGTCGTGCATGGCCGAGCAACAGGTGTCCGACAGCTCCAGGGTCCAGGACTGGGCGTTGTATCCGAGTCCTGACCTGGCATCTGAGCCCTTCCTGTTTAAGGCCCCATAGGCCACGCCCATAGAGGAGCCCCGGCCTCTCCACTCCACCTCCCAGTAACAGCGCTGGGCGCACAGCGGCATTTGGCAGATCACTTGGGTCCAGCCGTCGAAGCGCTGGGGGGTGTCGGGGTAGGGCTGCGCCGCCCCCTGCAGGGTGGCTTTAGTGTTGCCCTCAGAAAGGACGAGCCGTCTGTGGGCCGTGTTGGGGTCAAGGGTCAGGGCGACACAGTCTAAAAAAACAGTTAAACAGACCATTTTTCAAATGATTTTGAAAATTAATGCTACTTAATGAGCATTAAAGGGGTAGCTCACCCAAAAACTTTCATTTTTGGCTGAGCTAACCTTTAAAGTCATTGTTGACCTTGAAAGTGATTGTTTGTCCAAAAACAACAACAAAAGAAACAAAACAACTCAAGTCCACTTACAAGCTATTGATGCTAGCTTAGATGCTTGTATGATTGGTCAGTGTTTGCAAGTTGACGATAACCATGCCCCACTGGAAAAAGCTGCTAATTGGACTACAAGTTGGGGTTGATTTTGTCCAAAAATCTTGGCCTGAGAGTGGAGTTTAAACTCTTTCTGTATGGGAGGTAAAAATCCCTCATTACACAGGAAATGATGCGTTTCATTTTGCAGTTTCTTTGGAATAAAAAGTGAGAGCAATAAGCACTGTAGCAGACAGATTTTATTCATCCCTGCAGCGGACGTGCTGTCAGACGAATCACTAATATCTAAAATGTCAAACTGTGGAGAAACATGAGACTCACGCTGTAGGAACTCCTCTCTGGTCCTCGGCTCGGGCGCCTGGATGCTGTCAAGGTTGATTTCTCTTACTGGAAAACAAAATGTCAGTTCATGCACATGTTGTAAACAGCAAGAATGCATAAATGTATTTCTTTTTAATTGTACATAAGTTATTCATGCATATTATTTTTGGATTTATTATTTATTTGCATTTAACACTCACATGCAGGGAAAGCAGGGGCCTGATTCATGCTGTTGGGAGTGGGCGTGTCCAAGAAGAGATCAGGGTTAACTGTCCAATGAGAAAACAATGTCAGACACATGTACACGTTTGCTAAGAATATAAACTTGACATGTATAGAGGCAGCCATCTTACTTTCTGTCGGTGTTTCAGGCAGAGCAGCCAGGGCCCCTGTTGAGTGCACACAAGTCACACACTTAGTTTGAAACATAATCAACAAAATAAATAATTTAATGACGTGGATTTATTTTTTTAAACTGATCTGAATTTCCTCATCTAAATGCATCCAAAGGAAGTTTAACATTGGGATTAGAGAGGAGAGTTTGGGGGTGGAGTCAGGCCTCACATGGGTTTCCTCCAGCAGATGTTGTGTTACTGATCGGGGTGGCCGGGGTGGTGCCACGCCGATGGGAACGGAAGAGGCTGCTGATCGAGCCCAGCCGACTGAAACCTGACAGAACCAAGAGGAGAAGATGTAAGAGAGAGAGGGAGAGCAGAAGGCGTTGATCACCAAAGCTGCACTGGACAAGTTTGGCCAGCTGGTGGCAGCAAATAGCAACAACTCAAATGCTGATATTGTACCTCCAGTTGATGCAGGTGCAGGTGCTGGTGCAGGTGCAGGTGCAGGTGTGGGTGCAGGTGCAGGTGCAGGAGGTGGGGTGACATGGACTGGAGTGGGACTTGGAGGCGGGGCTGCAGCAGGGACGACCTGTGTGTGACTGGAGCGACTCCAGAGAGACTGAGACTCTCTGCGGCTGGGCGCGGGGCTGGGGTTGCTCTCCCTCACTGTTTGGATGATATGTGAGATGTTAGATCGACGTCGGGGCGATCAGTATCAGATGATTTCAACTTAGCAAACAAATCTATAACTTACTTATTAAAACCATGTTGAAAAGCTTATTTAGTCACATTATATTGATTTAATCAAGTCAAATTATTGAAGTGCAGTTAAGTATTGATAAATGGTTTCTTTAGGTAGAAGCACGTCTCTCGATTAGACATCACAAAAACATCCACACACAGAGACATTAGAGACGTAATACAACAGTGATCAATAAAAATAAAGCAAAGGACAATCATGAGTAAGCCTGAAACTGATATTTAAAAAATGCTCCACAGACCTTCAATGTTGTTTCTACAAAGTTAAAAGAGAAATCTTGACTTTCATCTGTAACATGGGTCAAGCTCAAAAAAACTGAGTCCTACAGTTCCCATAATGCACCTGAGTAGTGTCTCTAATAGGGCTGGGTATCGGCAGGGACTCCACGAGACAATACGCATCACAATACATGTGTCTTGATTCCATGCACTACATCATAAACATAAATATTGCGATACATTGCCGTATTGATATTTTTAGCACAGCTCTAGTCTTTAGCAAGACCCGATCCCTGCCTGGTTAACAAAAAAAAAAAAGAAAGGAAGAAAACATTCAATTACAACATCATATGATGCAAATGCCCCAAAAAGACTTTTCTAAAAATAAAAGCTTGCAACATGAAAGTAGAGGGGGAGGATTTGAGTAATAGACTGAAATTGAAAACATTTTTTGCAGGAAGTTGCAGCCAAGTTATTATCAGGAAATAATCGTTTTTAAATCAGAGCCAGTTTCTGCTGCCAGGAGAAGCAAATAACTCTACCTGTCTCTCTTTCCTCTCTTCTCTGTCTGTCCCGAACTCTGGGCGAGCTGTTTCCTCTGTCTGCAACAAGGAAGAAGCGCAGTTTAAAACATGCGTACATACATGTTCTATGCTCCACTGATGGCGGTGACTAACGCTGCATGTTTAAAATTTAATTAAGGGGTTTTCCAGCAGCACACACACAGGTCTCACCTCGCGGCATGTCTCTGCTCCGCACGTCTTGACTTTTGAGTCCAATGCCTGAATAATAAGACGCCAATATCATGTTTTACAAGCCTTGAATGTTTATTAACGTTTGATGTTGTTACTTATATTGTCATGAATCTATATGTAAACAGTACCGACTCCTCTTCTGTCTGTGCTCCGCGCTCCTACTGAGATACTGGGTATGGAAGCTGTGACACATAAAATAAATTAGGAATATTTGACACCAGGGTTCAAAGAGGATGATAAAATGAAAAGATGCAGAAAATACAGATATAAAAACAGAGGACGAACCCGGCGGACGGCTGTTTGTGTTGCGAGAACCAAGACCTGAAAACACTGTTTAAAAAGAAGGAAATTAAAAATGTGCTCATTGGGTCATGGTTTTAGGTTTGACAAGTTGTGTAGAATTTTGTGATTAGAAAACAAACTCACACTTAAAAATCCCTACTTTCTGCAGTCCACTCCGGTTGGCTGGCGGAGACAAGAGGAAGTCATTGTCAAGCAAAAAAGTTTCAACAGCTTTAACTTCTGTTACACTCATGTTGGACAGAAAATATTTGGCACTTACAGTCTCCCAAAGTGAACAGTGTCATGTCATTGACTGGAAGAGAACGGAAAAGATCATGAAGAAAGATAATAAAAAGAAAAGACGGACGGACAAATAAAACAAGACTCTGACACAGACCTTGTTTGGTGATCTTGCCCAGCTCCTGGTTGCACAGGTCCTCCACTTTCTCCCTGAGGTCCAAGATGGCGTCTCGCACAGGCTCAAAGGAAGCTTCTGGATTGACCGCCACGGCAGGCAGGTCTCCTGACTCCAGGGGACTGCACATGGAGTCATATGTCTGAGGGGAAATATGGTCAGAATAGAGCTTTAGTTCCCTTTAAACTGCAGGTTTAACCCCCATACAGTGAAGGCCACCACATGAAAACAGCAAGGAAAACAAAACCCAAACTCACATGCAGGAAATGTTTCTAATTCTCCTTTAAAGGGACGAACCATTTTTTTTCTCTTTTTGTTATTTTCCTCCCTCCCGAGTTCCAGACAAGAAGATAGATTCAGTTCCTTCAGCTATCATCTTGTCTGGTACTCGGGAAAGAGGCAAATAACAAAAGCAAAGAAAAATTGGTGTATCCACAAAAATAATGCAAAAGGCATTTTTTCATTACTTGTGCACATAGATGTGTGTAATTTGTGTGTCTTCAGACCAACATAGTACAAGAAAAGACCTTTTTTTAATCACTTCATGCACTTATAAGTGTGTAAGCAAGCCATTCAGATTTGGATCCTCATTTTACGAGCTACAGGGAAGTGATTTGAACTGCAGTGTAACCTCAGAGGTAATGACAAATTATTCTGCTGACGGCTGCGAGGCCCAACATAAAAGCCTTCACGCTGCATCTGAATGTGTGAAGCTGGAATTATTCAGATGTAGTTTTGATGGGAAAGACTCAGTGAACAAAAAGTTGTAGATGAGCTTGTGTCATGTCTTCACCAAAAAGGGCCAGCAAACTCCAGGATTCACCTCACAACTCAAGCTCAGGTAAAGACAGATCCCGACTCCTGCTGTTCGTTTTGCAAGATAGTGTTAATGTCAGCATGTGGTTAGGCTAATATGGCTAGCTTACATAACACAATATACACTGGAGCAATGTTGGTGTTTGGTAAAGACACCAAATAACCAGTTTTTAAAGCTGAATTTGTTTCTTTGTTGTTAAATGGAAGCCACTCAACGCCTAAATAGACGCCCAAATATACTGTTAGCTCCAGAGTTACAATAAATGTCGCTTTTGTGCTAATTTACTGCTGCCTTTTGTAAAACTGTGGGACACTAAGAGACATAAAGGTGACACATTGATTTTTAGACCCTAGAATGTCTCAAGCTTTGGGTAGGATTTCCCATCATGCCTTTCATTGGACCCTCCACCTGAACGTCCTGGTTCAGCCCACCTGCAGGTAGTGGATGTGGTCCTGGCAGCTTGCCAGGTCCTTCATCTCTGTGTCCCTCTTCTTCAGCTCCTTGATCTCGGCCTCCAGGCTGTCGGTGACCTCCTGAGCCTGTTCCATCTTCTCCAGGCCCACCTGATCCAGCACCTCCTCCAGCAGCTCCTGCAGACGCTCCACTGAGCGCTGCAGCTCTGACAGCGCCAGCTCCGTGTCTCCGTGCACCTTGTCTGCAGAACGCTGTGCAGGGAAAGAGACAATAAGGTGATCTGGTCCCAGTCTGCAACTATACACAGTCACACAAAGCGAAGCCCCTCTGTAAACTGTGAAATTACTGCAGGGTTTAAGGGAAATGCAGTTTCATTTAAAGAAAAGTGGTGCAACCCAAAAAGATAAAATCCTGCTGACCAACCTTCATCCCCTCCATCATCTTCTTCATGTCCTTCAGCTCCTGCTCTCTCTCTTTCAGCCTCTTCTGATTCTCGGCCTGCAGCTCTGACAGCACTTTCTGCAACAGGAGACATGAGGACATGAAATCAGAACGATTCTGATCTCTCACTCACAGACAGATAATCGCAGGCACAAGGAAACAGCTGTATGTGACACATGAGAGGGTGGAGCGTTAAAAACGGACAGGAATGCAGACAGGAATGTCCTCAGCCTAGATGGAGCTGCAGTGAGATACAAAGAAGGGAGGACGACACCTTTAACAGAAAGTCATCACACAGAACAATGGACAGTTAGCAGGAAGGGCGAAATACTAAATATAGCTAAAACTGAGTGTCATCTGTGTAGAAACAGCTGCCCACTTTCTATTTCGGTATCTTTGTTCAGTTAATAAAACAATCTGTGATCTGTTTATAATGTTTGACAAGTCAGGACGTAATTTGTCAAATCGTCCGTGGTGCCTGAGGTCAACGCAGCGTCCGCTCTTGCCCACCTGTTTCTCCAGGCGCTCAGTCTTGGTGGACACACACTCGTGGCCTTTGTGCTGGTTGCTGGTGCACAGCCAGCAGACGAACGTCTTACACTGGCGACAGAAGAACTCCTGCAGGTACTTGTGCTGGGTGCAGATCTTCTCGGCCAGATTGCTTGTGGGTGGGATCAGCTCATGCTGCTTCAGGGCCTTCTTAGTCTGGTGGGGCTTCAGATGGGCCTCGCAGTATGAGCTCATACACACCAGGCAGCTCTTGACCGCCTCTCGCTGCTCTCCTCTGCACATGTCGCATGTCACTGCGGAGGAGGAAAGCTTCCCTTTGGATCTGGATGAGGAGGCGACCCCACGGGCGCTTCGCATGGACTCACGGACGTCAGCTTTGAGGGCCCCTTTGCGGAGCTGCTCCACAGCCTCAGCCAGCATGGTGTTCCTGGACAGGGAGGGTTTGGGGCAGAAGGTCTGACGGCATTGGGGGCAGCTGTAGATCCCCTTTGGGTCGTCCTTGCTCCAGTAGTCCTTGATGCAGCCCATGCAGTAGCTGTGTCCACAGGGGATGGTGACCGGATCGTTTGGGAGATCCAGACACACGGGACAGTTAAACTGCTCCTCTGTCCACAGTTTAGCGCTCATGCTGACACTCTCAGGCAAAAATGAAAAGAAGATGCTGACGGGGGAGAGAATAGAGAGATGTGACCCTCAGAGATCTCTAGAAATCCAAAGAGGACCAGTGGAGGAGACCCAGAGAAGTAAAGAGGTCCAGGTGCCTGAGCTCACAGGAGGTAAATGCTGTCTCTAGGGTGAGAGCAGGGAGAGGTGAGCGGGGCGGGGCCAGAGCCACCAGGCAGGTCTAGCGGGGAAAACGGGTGTTGGTGGAAAACTGCTGAATGCCAACAGAGTGAAGGTGTGAATGGACTGATCATTTTACCATTTTACCAAACCAGTGGTGAAACTATTTTAAGCCTTTGCTTAACCAAACATCCAAAAGACAAGATACAAAAATACCCTACTTTATAAACAGTTATTTAGTTTAGTCTAGTGGTTTTTAAATACAGGAGGTCGTCTCCCTTGAGTCACTTTGAGAAGGTTGAATTGTGAAACACACATTTTAACTTTTTGATGGATGAACTCTTTGCTCTTTAGCGAGTTTTACAGGTGATGTATTGATCAAAATAAAGATGAACATCATTGTTACATTTATGCAGAATAACCCAAAATATTAAAGGAATTTATTATACTATCATAAAACATATTCTGCCTGATATTCATAATCAGTGTAAAACAAGATTACAACTTGTAAATTCATAATGGAGTTTGGTGAACAGTAGATGTGAGGTGAACATCAAAGTCTAAATGAGGACATAAATTTTAATCCAATCAGTTTGTCTATTACTGAAAACTTCTGACTTCCCCTGCATTTGAAGCTGAAGTAAACAGTGCTTTGCCGTGTTATCGCTCATTAATAATTATAATCAGTATTGGCAGCCGGCCACCATTAACATTTAATGTAGCGATTAACCAAGCCTCATTTTCCCACCCACTGGCTACAGGATCTACAAGTTCAGTCTGGCATGCTGGCCACAAGCTCATTTCCATTGTTTGTGCAGGAACTGTTTCTGAATTGTAACCAGTTCATTCATCATCTGAATACAAAACATGAATTTCATCCTAGAGTGACTCGGTGTGTGCTGGTGTTCAGGCTAACGATGGTTCTAATGATGATGCACAGCGGTCCTTACCCCTGGCTCCATCGTCAGGAGAGCCACTCGTCTAACCTGTGCTCCCATTAATGACAGGCTGTGCTCCTGTGAAACAGATTATGCAGCGATGTGGTCACTTTCTCAAGCTAAGTGGCACTCACACTAAATAAAAGACCAGTTTTGAATAATGAACCAGCTTCCATCAGATGAGTCCTGTCCATCAAAGGAACTTGCTGCATAGCCATAATACAGTGTGGCAATGAACAAAATGGCTTAAAATGCCAATGTAAAGCTAAAACACACTTAACACAAACATTTCAGCTAGCTACCTAATTAAAACTAACCATTTTCATAAACATTTAACCAGACATCTATTATACTTAACTACATATAGTGTATTATGACTGACAGAATTGTGGAAATAGTAGTTTTTAAGCTGACAAACTAATGGTCACACAGCTAGCAGTTAGCAGGTATCTAGCTAACAAGTTTTTAGTTTAGTTTGAAAACAGGTACACCAACTTAAAAACTGTCACAGATGACACTAATGATTTGCATCTGTTATGGTCCCTGGTAGGTTCAGAGACATTCACTTTAAGATTAAGGAAATGTTATTAACTCAACTTTTAGGGAACAGTGGCATTATGAAAACTTCTCAGCGGGTTTAGCAAGCTAACCTTGGTTAGCTGAAGCTTAGCGTGTTAGCTTCAATTTTGTGCTTTTCTTTTTCTTTCTTTTTTTTTTAGTTAGTCACTTTTGGTTCCATATGTATTGGTAATTTTTTTATCATGTGGTCATCATTGCTGGTCATTTCTTTATTTTTTAACTTCTCATTTTCCAACAGTGTATGTATGTGAGTTACTGACCAAAGCAACTTAGCTAAAGCTAACCTCTCATTAACTTATTATCCACACAGCCGTCTGGAGTTTAATAATAATAATAATAATAATAATAATAATAATAATAATAATAATAATAATTTAGTTTTGACAAGCATGGTGCATGAAACGGGAAATATGACATTTACAGCTGCTAAGAGCATTGATTTAAATATCTCCTGGTCTCTGGTCTTGTCACTAGGTGGCAGTGTTGTGCCTCTATTCCTTCACTAACTACATTACTGCAGAGATACACATGAAACATTTTTGATGACGTAATGTGAAATATCAAATAACTATAGTTTAGGTATCGTAAAAAAATGTTGAAAACCGATATGATAAAACAACACAGGAAGCAGATGTGTGGAAAGTAAAGCGCCTTTTTCTCTTGAACGATTTTGAAAGCGAACACGGAAGTACACCGGAAGTGAGTGCTCTTGCATTTCTTTAATAGCTACGCTATGAACTTGTTCTCACTGCTAAGTGAACCCTGTTCAGCTAACTGTGTTTCGTATAAGAGTCGAGTTGTTCTTTGACCAGATGACGAATAAAACCGTGAAACGACCGGGAGTTGGGGTCGGGGTGCTGGTGACGGACTCAGCCCATCCCGGCTGTGTTCTCCTGGGGAAACGAAGATGCGAAGTGGGCAAAGGGAAATACCAGCTTATCGGTGGCCACCTGGAGTTTGGGTGGGTAACGTTAACTAGTTAGCCAACTCCATTCACATGTCTGACACCGGTGTCACATTAATGATGCTGCTGTAACGTCACGTGTGACGTAAGGCCGTTCATGAACGTGTAACACTCGCCTTCATTCATATGATTCAGCAAACATGTCTTGAAACAAAACGCGTTTTTCTCTGTAGTGTTTGACATGAGAATAAAATAAAATAAAAAAAATATGGGCCAATTATCAATATGCCGAGTTTTCCCAAACAGTTCAGTGAATACTAAGATATGTTCTGAATTTGTCTGCTTACAGGTGCATATAAACAAGTATATACAAACAGTCATTTGCAATTTTTCAAATGTAAGTTGATTTAAAGTAGTAAAACTATATATATATATTAGCTCCTCAAATAAGTGATCCTACAGCGAAGGTCCAGCTGGTTGAGTGGTGGGGGGGATAAATGTGCACATGACTGTGACACTTATTTATGTCCTTGGAATGGAGGCGTGGGAGGAGTGCGCTGGCAGAGAGGCGTTGGAGGAGGCAGGAGTTTGTCTGAAGAACGTCCGCTTTGCGTCGGTGATCAACTCCATCAGACTGGAGGAGCAGTACCACTACGTCACCATAATCATGCAAGGAGAACTGGACAGGAAGCGGTCAGGAGAGCCGGAGAACCTGGAGCCAGAGAATAACGAGGGTATGTGAAGCGGAGCAACTGCTTTTCACGAGTGTTTCGCTGAGAAGATGTTCCCAGCGCTCCAGGCAGCTCTGAATGCAGAATGTGTGCTTTCATTCTAGGCTGGACATGGACGAAGTGGGACCAGTTTCCTCCTGAGGAGCAGCTCTTCTTCCCGTTAGCTGGTCTGCGACAACAAGGCTTCCAGCCCTTCAGGAGCGCAGTAACAAACACTGAAACTCAGCTGTGATGCTGCTGGTTTCATTTGGAGACATTTACTATTTCCAAAATGTTGAGACACGCACTCCTCTTCAAAACTCCTCCTTTGTTTTACATCAGTGATTGGTTTGCATGTCTGCTTTACTCCACAACATCAGTTATTGTGCATGTGGTAAATTTCAGCTGTCAACAGTTTTAATGTGATGAGCCAGCTTTTTTTTCCTTTTTGTTATTCTCCTTCCTCCTGAGTTCCAG
>JAQLOL010000017.1:14775485-14790875 GCA_029783665.1 Naso thynnoides
ACAACTCTAAACAGTCCTGTGTGCTTGTTGTGACTTGTTTATTTACCACATTATGTTATTTTTAGACTCAGATTAGAGTTTTACGACTTTATGACATTTTGAAATCAGATATGTACAGAAAGTAAACTGCAGGGTGCATGCGCACCAGGAAACTGCAGAGAACGAAGAAGAGGACAAACATGAAGTGCTAATGTGGGTCTAAAAAAACATAACATGTTTTTCATGTTTTACATGTTTTTGTTTTTTGTTTTTCATTTGTCTTATTTTGAAAATTAGTTGATTTTTTTCTTTTAAATTGTGCTGAGTATCAGAAATCAATTTACGCACTTTACCAGACTGTCAGTCTTTCATATCCTGTTCACCTGTAGCTTCTAACCCTCGAAAATAATTTGATAAATATACGAGCACTGACTGTGTTGTCCTGCCAGGTGTAGATGTATCCGTCCAGGTTGAGCACAGGGGTGACGTAGAAGTCCATGTTCTCCATCATCGCTTTCATTTTTGAGTCAGTTTTGTATGTTTGCAGAATCTGATTTGCAGGAACAAAAATGAATGAAATTTCATGTCATATTGAAGGATGTAGGATGTAATCTTCTTCACTTGTGTTTTCTTTACTGTAACTTCATATAAACTGTTTTGAAACTCATCTGAACAATCATTTTTAAAATGTAAATGATAAATGGCGGGTTTTTGGTGATCGCTTGTCTGTTACCTGGTTGACAAAGTACTGACAGAAGGCTGGGGCGATCCATTCCCTGGCGTGTATACCACAGTCCATCCAGATAGCTTTCTTTTTCTCCCCAGTGTCAACGCCAATCTGGAAGACAGAGAGGTATTTGTGTGCTGGAGTACACAATCACACAAAGCATCAAAACACTCCAGAATCCCCAAATTTTTGGTGTACCTTGAGCAAACGAATAACCCTCTTCTCATAGGTCTGTCCGTACTCCACGATGGTCACGACATCAGGGTTAGCCTGCGCTATCTGATCCATCCATGTGCTGATCTGTGCGGAGAGGAGCATTGTTACACATCAGGGTGTCTCTGCATGTGTCAGAGTGATGTGTGTGAGGGAGGTAATCGGGCTTTCTCACCTCCGGCATGGGATGGTATTTGAAGTAGTCATACTCCACTCTGTTGTACACACCAAAATACATGAGATACATGAGAAGCAGTGGTTTACTGAAGCACATCCTGCCTCGATATTGCTACATCCTGCTTTACAGGAGCCTCCTCACACTGAAATGAAAATGCTGATCATTGGTCCTCTTCAGAGGGGCCACTTCTGCACTAAACTCAACAGTGTAGTCTGCAGTTAAGTGTATAAATGTTGTAAAATGAGTTACAGTTGCAGCAAGAGCAGAAAGAGCCTTTACAGGAAATTGTGCATTAAAATAGTGCAAAGCATTTGTTAGAGTACTCCCACAACTACCCACAATGCAATGCAACAGCCAGAGGAAAAGGTAAGTGCTCCACAGACTCCAGTTTATTTCTGCTTTGTATTCACACTTAATTGACGCTGACTTGAGTGACATCACTGAAGGAAAATACTCAGATTTTGTGCAGCACCCACTGGAAAATAAAATTCAAAGAAGAAGTTCTTTTTCTTTTTGCACTTTTTTGCACCACCGTACTATAAAGATATTTACAATAATATGATGTTCTGCAGCATTGTTATGATGAGAGGTGCATTCCTGAGAGCACTGCTAACTGAAAATGGCTAAAAACAACACAGGAGCATGTGCAACCAGCCAAAAAACAAAACAAAAAAAAAACAATAAACACTTGTTTTAAAAGATAAGAAACTTGCCAAATGTTTAATGGTTTTTGCTCATTTTAATGTTATGTATCCATGTTTAACTTCATGTTTTGGTGTCGGTACATGAGAGGACACCACTCAACATTTGGCGGGTTTCACGTCTTTTACAACAAGCGATGTCACTTTTTCATGCTGTTGTGCTCAGAGACAGCTCGCTAGTTCAGGTGATTATAAATGGGGAAGCAAATAGCGTAGCTCTTCCCAAAATACAAAAACAATGTTAAATATGTAGAAAGGGACACTTTATGAAGCATCCACGTTTGCAAGGAATGAGAAAGTCATTTCACAGTGAAAAAATGGCACACATTTCACCAAAAAACCACAGATTTTTATCTCCTAGCCAACTTTGGATTGTAGCTGTTTGCCGTCTATTTTTTACTGTAGCTTCATATTCAGTGGTTTTGTTTCTCTCATCCAACTGTCCGTAAAAATAAAAATGAGAAAGCATAGTTCACAAAATGTTGATTTTTTTTATAACTGTTTTAATTGGATGCATCATTAATAATAATAAACATCAAGAACATTGTGCTAATAAACCTCTTTTAAAATATATGTCTGAAAACATTAGCCTACTTTTACTTCTTTCACCCTCAAGAGCTACATTTGGAGTTGTTCCAATATCTGTAACAGAAAACGGAACAGTATCGATACCAGGGAGTATGCCGGGAGGACTGAGAGAGTGAATGTAGTGAGCTAAATGTCTACGAAATGTGATGTGTAACAAATCAGATTTTCCAAGATCTTAGTTTTTAAATTGTTGTTGCACTACTGTTTCATAGTATTTTATTTAAATCGTTTTATTTTACTTTTATTTTATTAAACTATTACACCAGAAATTTTAAAGGAATTGCTATTTTTTTGTGTCATTAAGTTTTTATGTAATGTTTTTAAAATTTGTCTTAAAAGCTCTAAAATCTCTTTATCTCTTATTGTCCAGCAATGTCTTTGTCTCCTAATATGTCATAAATTTAATGTATTATTACATGTCTTTTATAACTTTCTTGTCATCACTGCCTTAAGTGTGTTTTGGGCAATTCTCCTCCACTTTCTTTTTTATTATGAACTATGGATTATTGTTTTTTTTCTTTTTTTAAATATAAAAAGGAATGAAATGAAATATGTGGTGGTATAAAAATGCTATTCGGTATCAGCCGCACAGCAAGTTTGGCTATTGGAATCAGAATCTTGAAGGAAAAAATGGAATTGAAATGTTTCTAACTAAAATGTAAGTATTCAGATGAATCCAAAAGTAACTGATACTGCATTTTGTTCCTGATTTTGAGCAGTTCACAGGGTTGCAGACTTTTAATGCATTGCAAATATGAGTCTAGCAGAATACCTCCACGATTATGCTCCCAGCCTTCTGTGTTTGCCTTCTGTAATTTTTGTAAAAACGGTCAGTATGGAATTTTATAAATAAACTCACCTCTCTACTGCAGCTGCTCCCACTGCTGAAAGCAGCGCCATGAGGCTCAGTCCCACTGAGTTTAGCATTGTCAGACTCCTCGTTTGCATCTGGTCAGCGCACAGACGTTGGGAAGGAGCAAACTTATATAAAGGGCGTCCATCAGATAAAGAGACACCTTTGCCTCAGCTGCAGACCACCGGTGAGCGGAGCACTCGCTATCACTGTGTTGGTTAATGTTTAATCTAAACAGATCATTTTAGGTAATAAACAAAGCAATCAAAAATTTATTATCGCATTATGGGGAGGATGCACTTTATCCATGTAGAAGCATGCAGTGATTATCAAGACATAGAGATGCGTATGTTATTATTGATATTGCGTGTGAGCCCGTTCATTCTCAGGGACGTCTTGAACATGCAGATTTCTTAAAATTTAAATATCCTAACAACAATTACTCAATGTCAGTAGCTTGCATTCATCCCTGTCGGATGGTTTACTAATCATTCACAGCGTAGCCATAAAAATGGACATAAGAGCATTCTATACACTAAATTAGGGTGTGACCTTCTCTGTATGCTGTTTGTTGTGGAAATTTATTTCCTTTTTAAAAAAATTAATAGAATAAGGTCTCGCACAAAAACTTTGTTTAATAAAGTGAAAAAGAAATTATACTCCAAGCGTACATAAATTGGCCAAAGGCTCAGAGCCGACACACAGAGGACGTGCTCAGAGCCTGAACCTAGTCTCAAGATAAAAACACCTTTTTATGGGCAATAAAGAAAATTAAAACATTTTGCTAGAACAATGAAATTCTGTCCTTATCTCTGTCAGTCTGACCTCCAACCTTGAGGATCCTTTCCCTGCTGAGAGAAAAACTCCCAGCATGCAGGAGATCTTGTAAATAAAGTTACATAATGTTGCTTGTGTGCAAAGAATAATTCAACCATATGTGCTAATGTGTCACATATAAGAATTACACTATAGTGACAAATATATCATATGCCTATATTAAAATAAGGTGACGAAAACTAAATAATGACTAATTTTTCACCACAATGTTATCTGACTTTTTTCACCAACTTTTTCTATTTGATCTTGCGTCCTTCCCCACGGCTAATTATAACTTTTATTTGCATCGACTCAATCTCACTTAGTTCCCCTGAGTTCAGATTTACCACTCATGTCTCACAGCACTGGAGTGAACTGCTGTGACGTCAAACAGGCTGTTGCTTCAATAAGTTCTGCCTCAGAAACAGAAACGCTACATAAACTCTCATGAGACGTAGAACTGTGTGTAATTCATAACTGTTCTATTTGAAGTGTGAGACCTTGGAAAGTATTACGGCAATATTTTTCCACTGTCCAGTCTGTAAACACACATCTTTGCCTGACAGTAACAGCTCCGTGTTATGCTACACACTAAAATTACATCAAGAATGGATGAGGGGGGAGATTAGATAAGGAAGCTTATGTCAAAGATATGAGTGGAAACAATAATCAGGCAAGACTAATGAAAAAGAACAAAAGTCCACACAGCTGAGCCATAAATGCAGCGCGCATAGTTCAGCTGTTTGTGTGGGCAGTCCCCTGTCTACAGAACACTGTTGCTGATTATCTGATTTGACTCTTTGTAACCTCTAAATCGGTGGTGGAGCTGGTATTATTGTGTCAACATAGCATACAAGTTTGCGATCCAGCTTTGACAGACGTTCTGTACTTCTTGCTTCAGCTTCTGTAACTTTTTAACTTGTGTGATCCCTCAGTATCTCACCTAGCTCTGCCATTAACTCATAGTTTGTCCAACATTTTTGTTTTTTTCACCAAAGTGCTTTACTTTGTGACAAGTTATACTTAGCTAATACAAGCATGCTAACATGCTAAATTTAAGCTAGAATAGACTTCTTTTTTTTTTTTTAGGTGTAATCAGGCAAAAATCCCAAAATAATAACAGTCACAGGATATTTTTGGCCTATGACGGGTCATTTCAGAGAGCACGTATTCCTATAGGCTGCTCTACACTTTGCTTCTTAGCGACAGGTGACGTAGCTATGAGCTGATTGGCTGTTCAGACAAATGCAGGCGATACCATCACTGTAAGTCTGGCGTCGATGTGAGTCGTGTATGTGCAAAAAGGTGCGCTACGCTACTCAAACAAACCACGTCACAATCTGAGTTTATTAACTGTGCTGCATAGTAAAGCTTGCGTTAGCCTAACTAGCAAGGATGCTAGTGCTAGCCAGCTAACAGGGATGCTCACACCAACATAACTGCTTGCTTTAGGGCTAGTGCTAGCTTTGTGGCTATCGCTAAGTTAGCCAGAGTCGTTAAAGAGTCAGTTCAATGGCTCTGGTGCTAGCGATGGCCTGTGGTGTTCATTTCATCTTGTGGTGCCAAACTAGCACCGGCATAATGTTACCCCTTAACACATACTTCAGCTGCCTTAACCAGCAAATAAATTACTTTATTAAATTTAATTCATTCAACAGACAACGAAAACCTTTGCCTTTTGGGTAACCAACTATCACCGCAGAGAAAGATCACCTGCGACACAATCTTTGGATTTTGTTTTCGTTGCTCTTTAAATGGCTTTTTCAGCCATGGTAGCTGTTGTTGCTCATGCCAGAGCTTGTTGAACTGCTCTGTCAGAATACAGAATACACAACTCTGTTTGTTTGATTGGAGGCAATACAATTTTATGGCAGCTGTTAAGTCTTGAAATACTTTCATACTTCTAGTGAGGCCTGGGATTTCACCTGGAAAGCTAAACAAATGTTCGAAACAGTGATGTAACAGTAGACAGCAGTTAAACTTAAGTGGCTTTTGTGGAATAAGATAAACGAGTTGAGAACTTTCCTTTGGATGTCACAGTATTTTCTGGTTCCTGTGTCTAATGTTTCACAGCAGAGGTTCAACAAAACAGACTTACAAAATGAAAACACCTGTGTCCAGGTATCTGCTGTTACCCATACCTCAATCAGATATGTTCATCTCTGAATTAGAATTTGTTTAATTGTTTTGAGTTATTCATATATTTGTTGTGTTTTTAATGTATTTGCTGTGCATTTCTCTGTTTTGTTAGTCTCCTCCACACCTGTCCTGCATCAGCCTCGTTAGCGCCACCTTCTGCCTGTAGTTCCCTCAGCCAATCAGCTTCTTCCCTGTTTCATCATCTGTTTACCCTCACCTGAGTTTCTCCACCTGCCTCTCTGTAGTTTCTGCTCTGTTTGCTTGATCTCTTGCTGTGACACACAGGAACTTTTTCCCCCTCCATTTTTCTTTATTATTATTATCCACAAAAATTACATTGCACATCTAATATTGATTTCTTGGCTCACAGTTATTGTCAAGAAGGAATAAGTAAATAAAAGGAAAAAATCAGCTTGTCAAAACATGGCTGTTACAGTACTGTAGATGTGTAATGTTAAATAAGATGTTGTAAACAAAACCTGTAGAGTATCTTTTTGAAAGAAATAAACAAAG
Organism: Naso thynnoides; assembly: GCA_029783665.1. Taxonomy (NCBI): domain Eukaryota; kingdom Metazoa; phylum Chordata; class Actinopteri; order Acanthuriformes; family Acanthuridae; genus Naso; species Naso thynnoides. The sequence continues at coordinate 14,782,193 of JAQLOL010000017.1, forward strand.
GTTAAAGATACAGACAAAAATTGGAGCAACAAAAGAACAATGATGGGTCAAGGGGGGGATGTATGGGCTGGTAACAACAGGTGAATTTACTTGTAGGGAGACCAACAACTATATTGTCTAGGTTTTGAAATGTGTATGTAAGACCTATAAGACCAGGCAATCATTTTCAAACGAGAAAGGTAAGTGAACAGAGGGAAGTGAATAAGTTTACTAAGTCTCTAGGGTGCGACTATGACATTTGTACATAGGAGACCCATTTTGACCATGATTTTGTGAATTTATCCATTTGTGGACGAAGTGAGAAGGTAATCTTTTCCATTATATATATTTCATTAACAATATCTATCCATTCGACTATTGTGGGGGAGTCAGGGCGCATCCACTGTCGGGTGATAGTTTTCTTGCCAGCAGAAATCAAAGCATCGAAGAGGTATTTGTTGAGATGTCCTGTGACAGGAACATTTTTAAATCAAGTAGGATAAAACAGCAGCAAATGCTCAAGAATAGAGTCTGTGGTGTTCAGTTTGTCAAGATTAAGTAAATGATGCAATGTAATGATGATTTTAGTATCTAAAATCAGACCCTAGACTATAAACCACAATTTAAATAAAGCCTACATTTAAAAAAGGCCAAATAATAACTGCAATGTGTTTCTACTTATTATATCAGGTCTTCTTTTATTCCTCTGCATCCACTAGAAGGTTCAAGCCTCAGATACTTGAATACCCTTTCTCCTTCCAGTATGCCACTGCAGTACTTTAATTCTGCATTTCTTCTTCCTCTTATCTTTCTACTTGTGTTTCTAGTGCTGCATTGCAGCAGTGACCCCCACTTTACTATGAAAAACCTGTGAAAGTTGCACTGAGAGGGCTGATCATGAGTTTTGCACCTTTTATGAGGGACATTTTGTGTCTGAAAGTAAGAAATTGGCAGCAACTCTTTGCGTTAAGGGTTTAGAACAAACTTATGAGTGAGTTATTCTAACTAGAATGATGTTGCTCTCTCAAGCGTAAATGTAAAATCATAAAGGTGGAGGTCTGCTTTCGTGTGGACATGCTTCACCCAACATCCGACCAGCAGATGTCAGCAGAGTGCTGAGTTTAGATTAAACCTGTAACAAAAGCTCATCAGAGGAAACACCTGAGCATTCAATGACAGTTTTATTCTAAAATAGTCTGTTGGTGGGAGTACATCATCGCCTGCAGTTCAGAAATGAATAATCTGATAAAAACCAAGTGTATGTAGGTGTTTTATGTTGTCAACAGATAATTTATGTAACCTGATATTCTTGGCAAGGCCACACTGTTTTTTAATCCAAGTTTAAGCCCATGAGATTAATTAGCGTAGGAGTGCAGTCTTCCTTCAGAGTTCTCCGTCTCAGTCCATTTTGCATCCTGACAGTAAAATGCTTGCACGTTAACTGTGCCTCAGCAAACCAAGTATTTGTTCCGGCTCCTTTGCTGACATGTGCATCATGTCTATTCATGAGCTGCAGACGGAGACAAGACCTGTCTCAGCTTTGGCCCCTGTGTGCACAAACCCAGGATGTTTGTGTAGATGTGTGTGTTCCAGACAGAGAATCAAAGCAAACATCACGGGCTGTTTCTTCATCATGACGGATGAAAGCACTAATGCTTTTGGATGAGAGGGGCAGGCTGTTATGTTGCACTCAGGCACAAGCTTGCAACATTTCAAAAACTGTGTGTGTGTGTGTGTGTGTGTGCACATGGTATTAACCAAGCTGATAGTGTAGTTTCGTTTAAAGATATTGCACTGTTACAGATAATTCTTTTGGATTCTGGGTATTTGTTCCTTCTTTGCGCCCTTAAATATTCTCCTCTTTCTTCATTGCATCACATGATAGTTTTCTGATAAGCGTTGGACTCTTTGAATTATGAGGTGCTGTAAATTTGAAGAGTGGATGTGCTGAGAAAAACTATGTCAACATCTGGACAGAGTGCAAAGCTGTGGGCTATTGGCAGGTTTTTAGTTCACACATTCCTGAGAGACTTTAGGGATAAACAACAAGTGTGCACAAGTTTACAAAAAGTATGCAAACCCAAGTGACAACGCTGCAGGCGAAAACATGACGTCACCAAACAGAATGGGTCAGTTTTCTCTTTCTGTTTCCTGCGATAGCCCCAAAAAAGCCTGAACTTGCATTATTATCAGCAGCAACAAACTGCCATAAGCGGCAGCTTTCTTAAAATGCCGTTTGAAGCTGGCTCTAAAAGCTAGCCAAACCCTGTACACTCCACAAAACACGCTAAGCTAATCTAATGAGCTCCTCTTGCTTCATATTTAACAAAGATATATGAGAGTGGCGTCCATTTCCTCACCAGAAAGGCCAGTTTCTTTACCAAAATGACAAACTATTCCTTTAATTATGAAGCAACAGCCAGGACCAGCTTGGCTTATATGTAAATGTAACGATGACCACTCATGCTAATTACAGAGCTTTAGATGTGATGGAAGGTAGATTTTTTTTGTTTGCCTTAAGGCAGAACCATGCGAGGATTTCCCGCTGCTCCAAGTCCATGTGCTAAGATATTCACATCACAGGATAAGGAGAAAAATCCACGGACAACAAAGAAAGGTGAGTCAAGAAGACAGACCTCCAAAAAGATTTTCTCCCAGTGGGAAGGTTTCACTTTGTCACCATCGTCAGGTAGACATCTTGCTGAACTTGAGGAGATAATCATCATAATGAGACAAGTGATTACACTGGTCACAATGAGCTGAGATAATATTAATTAATTCTCTGAAGGACTGCAGAGCTTTGAGGACACTATAGCTCAGGCGCAGTGAGACTCCAGCAGCAAACCTTCCATCAGTGTGAGAAGCAAATTGCTGATGATACATTTCACGTCACAGGTTTTATCCTTGTTTACCAGAATGTCGTTTAAAATTAGACTCTGTCAGAAACAACACACAAATAACATGCTTAGATTCACAAAATGAGAAAGAGCAAAGAAAGACACAGGACACAGATTCAGTTCATCGCGGGTCCTAAAATGTAGGAATGAAAAAACTAACATAAAGAAAAACAGAGTAAACTAAACTAGCATGTAACACAAACCATGCTAAGGTGTAATGCAAACAATCAGAACTAAACAGGATGAAAACTGTTGATTTTAAGAGGTCCGGACGGCCTCAAATCATGATAACAACATGGACTGCTCATCTGCTACATGACAAACTTCAGTCCAACTTCTTACAAGCAGATTTCATTCATTTATATTACTTACTATACAAAAAGTATGTTTTTTTTTTACTGTGATAGCCTACTAAATGAAGATTTTAAATCTGAAAGACCGTGCTAATGTAACTCTTCTCTGTAGTGCTCTCAACGCTTCCAAAATGGACTGTATCATCCAACTTTGTACAACTTTAATATAACCTGAAATGTTTAGTTATTTTTCAAGAGATGCTGCTACTGGAAATTGATAATATAGAAGCCATACTTGACAATTTATTGCAACTAACATTAATTCCTTTTTTTTTTTTCTGTTCAAGTTCTTCACTAAGGTGTGGCCATTTTACATGACTCCATGTCGCGTTATTGCATCTTTGCCATTTAGTTTCACCATTTTTTTCGCCTTGAAGTTTTTTTTTTTCATATAAAAGATAATTTAAACCAACTAACAAACCTGAATTGTTAACATACAGGAAAATCTTACCTCACCTTCAACTGTGGATTTAATCAGGTTTAAACATAAGGTAAATGAGAAATAACCCTGCATTTTATCTTTTAAATTGACAAACATCATATTTGAAATTGCACAATTTAAATTAGATTTAAAATAAATAATAATTTGTGGGGCGCCCGGTGGCTCGGTCAGTGGAGCGGGCGCCCCATGTGCAGAGGCTGTGTCCTTGCACGGCAGACTCGGATTCGATTCCACCTGTGAACTTAGTAGAACTTAGTAAGGCAGCAGGGATTCCCCATAAGGAGAAGTGAGGGAGGGCATGTTACAAGAGAAATGAAACATGGCATAAGGTTCCAAGGATTGATCCCTGTGGAGCACCACATCACCTGACCGCACCTGGATCCGATAAGGTACCATTAATACCTGGACGCTGGATATAATTACTTGATTTAAACCACTAACTCTAAGGTTATTACAGCCAGTAGTGTCATTTTTATCACAGAGCATTGTTATATTAACTGTATTGAATTCCTATAGAAAGTCGACATAGTAGATTTATTTTATGGGACTGTTAGTGGAGAGAATGATGCCCATCATTAGGCTGATATTACAAAGCAATGTGCCTCCACTAAGGACAATTCACTCATTTTAAGAGTTTATATCTTGTATGTTATTATTATGCCCCAAGGTGATTCACACACTATAATCACCCCCCATTCCACTGCCACAATCATTTTTGTAAAGTTAAAGGTCAATTCTCCTGTTTCTAGCTGCAGGAAACACTGGTGTGTGTTCATTAGTATTGACTGAACCATCCTAGGGCGCTCGTGAATTCTAAATATGGGTGAGCTGACATTCTCTTTTATGCACATCGGTAGCTTTAGTGTTTTTCTCATGTTGCCTTTGCTTGAGTGGATTATGCATTTTGATTTTCAGTTCTACTAAAGCAAAAATGCCAACAAAATGCCTCTAGTGGAGCCGGATGTTTTTGACACCGTGGAGAATCAGAAGGCAAACAGTTCCCCATCTCGACAGACATGCTGGTCATGACCTGTGTGGAGACGTGATACAGTGAAAATCAATATGGAGAAGCTGCCAAGCTCACAACATCGTAGGTTTGAGAGGCAGCAGCAGGGAGAGACTTTTGGCTTTCCTTTAATAAGCCTTTATCTTTAAAAAAAAATGTGGAAGGAACAACAGCACATGTTAGTCAGGCTGGAGCACCACACACACACACACACACAACACACACACACTTCCCACGCAAGAGCAGTTTGAAGAACTAACAACAGCGGCAGCAACACTTGTAAAACCATCAGCAGGACTGACAGCAACTACCTTACAAATCACAAACACAAATAGTGACGCCCTCCTCCCCCTCAGTGCAAACTGACTCCCCCTCCTCCCCTGCAGCCTCCACACATTTTTTAAAGCATCAGTATCATTTCTGAAGCGATAAAACATGATCAAACCCAGAGACACTTGGAGGTCGTTGCACATAAAGCCATCACGCTGCACATCAAGAATCCCAGAGCCTCTCGCCTCATTCCTGCCAGTCAGCCAAACGGATTTTAACAGCTGTTCAACAGGTTGCAGAAAACCTCCACAACATTCTCCATTTTGAAACAAATCATCTGGAAGAGTCAAGGTGTAAACAAGACAGAGGCGCTCACCTAAAGTGTGTAAACACTCTCATCAAAAACACAGGATGTGCAATATCTTCTCCTCTACCAAAACCACTTTGTAACCATGGCACCATCCTCAGCTTTGAATTACCCGACAATTTAGGAGAGAAGGTAGCCGGCTGTTTCCAAACCTTGCAGAAGGCATCGCTTTGTCCCACTGATGATCCCTCCTGACATCCTGCAAGACCTGGAGGTTTTTCACCACAGCAGGGAAATCAAAAGCATCCATTCCTTGAGAGAAAGAGATGATTCTGGTATTGATCACAGAATTAAAGCAGTAAGAGGAGAGAGGAGTTCTAACAAAACTGGTGAAAGTGATCCTGTAATTGAAAAAGAGAGACTTATGAGAACTTGAGGAACAAGAGAGCCTGTCAGGCAGGGCCGGTCTGAGCTTTCGAGGTTCCCTGGGTGAGATTTTGCTTTAGGAAGCTTCACCTTAAAATCTTTAACGCTCACTTGCTGATTCAGTATGCCTTTACAAAATCATTGATATCTATATAAATATACTGTAAGCTTTCAGAACAAAGTGTCTTGTGACTGCAGGAGTTACATTTAAATATATTAGCATCTTAACACCTCAAGTTTTCTGGCCTGCTCTCAGATTCTCTTCGTTTTGGTTTGAATGTTCACGTAATGAGTGACTCATTACAGGCAATAAATGTGCCACCAAAATACAGATGTTTGCCATTTTTCCTGTGGCTCCTGAAGGTAGTAAGTGGTCTGGAATTTGGATTACATCCCTTTCTCTCTTGACCGCAGCACCCACCCACGCAAAATTTCCCACCAGAGACTTACACTTGATGGATACAACCTCAGCAGCATCAATTAATGGATGAAAAGACGAAAAAGAAAAACCTTTTCATGTATCAGAAACTGAGGTTATCTCAAATGTATGACAGCTCAGAGCCGCTGAAAAATGACTTGACTGAAGTATTTCAAGCACAGCTTTAATGTAGCTGAATTTTACTTGAGTATTTCCATTTGATATAACCTTAAATTTGTACTGACTCCCTCCCCCGAAAAAACAAACAAACAAACAAAAACCCAAAAGCAGTGTATATTGTACAACAAATGTGGTTTGTTGTCCTTTCCAATAGCATAAAATGTTATAAACTTATCAGAAAATTATACAAAGCCTACAAAAAGCTGTCCTTTAGTTTGGTTTGCAGCATCACGTATGCCTTGGTTACTCTCACTTATGCCAGCGTATGCTACAGAATAATTATTTTTTCTACGTAAAAGCTTTTTAGCGAAAAAGGTATAACAACTCTTTACTCATTAAGCAGCCTAATGTCATTGCTTTACGTATTACTCCATGACAAAACATATTTATTATATTATTTTCAGTTACATTTCATAAAATTGGTAATTGGTAATTTCTTCTCAAATTTCAGACCTTGCATGTGCACCTGTGAATGCACAGCTAAAGCCCCATATGCATGTGAGAAGTGTTACCTGTGGACCTCAGGCCATTTGTAATAACTGAGTAACTGTAATGTATTACTGAAATTGTAATAGTATACTACTCATTACTGGAAAAAGTAGGCTTACAAATAACTACCCATTTGGAATTTAACATTGTAACTAAGCTAACTGTAATTAAGTGACATATATATTTTTTAGTAGCTTTAACTGATTATAATTTATTATGTAGTTTCAGTGGGGAGGATTTAGAGACATCTAGTGGCAAACTTGCAGATTGCACTCATCTTCACAAACTACGGTAGCCGTGAAACTCAGAAAAAAACGTGAAAAGCCCGCAGCCTCTGATTTGTCCGTTATGGGCTACTGTAGTAAAATGGCGGACTTCGCGGGCGACGACTCTCTTTGTCGTTAGATGAACGTTAAAGAGGGCTCATACAAAGGTAATGAAGAGACAGCTATTCCAATTTCCAGGCGGTTACGCTTGAATGAAACCATATTTATGAGAACTACAGTTTTTTTGGTCATATTCTACAAATAGGTTACGTTAAATCCGACAAACTAACCTTAGGCGGAACTAAGCAACTCCGTAACCTGCATAGACTTGTAACTAGCTAGCTAGCTTACTCCACAATGCTAACATTAGCTAATTTTTCACAATGGTGTTACACTTTAAAGGTCATGTAGTTGTTGGAGTGAGTAGTTAATATGTTCAGTTCAAGCTATGAGGATGTTTTAGGAGGAAAAACTGTTATTTAAACTGTTTCTCTCTTTCCAATTCTGACTTAGTGTGTCTCCTTGCAGCTATGAATAAGAGGCTTAGCCTACTGGTTTGTACAGTGACGGTCGTGAGCTGAATGAAAAGAGAGGGAAAGTGAGTGTTCCGTACGTGTGAAAGATAAAGAGAGGGAGAGAGAGAGAGAGAGAGAGAAAGAGGGAGGGAGAGAGCTCCTCAGTTGCCTTAGCAGCGCAGCTTCATTCCTTCACAGTCGGGCTTCAGTCTGGTGCTGTGAGCGCTGCGCTGCGCCTCCCGGGGCTCTCATCTCCACTTCACGTTAATTAACCTGTCACAGTCCGCTTATTCTCCAGCCACTCCGCGCTGTCAGCCTGTTAAAATTCACCCAACTCCATTTCAGGCTCTCTCCAAGTTTTCACAACGCCCCTTCTCCGGCTGTTATGAAGAAAGAAGACGACGGCAGCAAGTTGATCCTCCAGTTTTAAACGGCCCGCGAAGGTGCGATAACACACAGAGCACTCGTCCTTGTCCCCGGAGAGGAGGATGGCTCTGCAGGCGGAGAATGCGAGCGTGGTGGAGGTGTCTGCGGGCTGTGCGGGGCAGGGGAACCTCACCATGGAAGTGACCGACTACAATATCAGCTGCACGAACAGCACTGCGCTCCCCAGACCGCCCAGAGTCAAAGGTAAGATCCCCTCCTCTGCTCTCATCGTCTGGACGTCGGGCTGCTTCTCATGATTCATCCAAGCTGTGGTGTTAAACTAGTTTCATGCTTCAGAGAGGCACATCTGGACCTGAACAGCTGGCTTTCATTCAGCAAGGTGTTAGAGCATATTTCATTTTTCTTGGTCTGATCATAGGAATTTAGATTTTCTGCTCTTGTGGCACTGAAAAAAACAAAAGCAAGCATTTTATTTTATTATTATTTTTCAGAGAAACAAGTAAAATCTGATCTTTCCTACAAAATGAAAGCACCAACCTCTTAGTGGAAAAGATGGAGTGACCTTTTCATTCAGCTTGATAATGTTGTTTGCCTCTAATTACAAACTGCCATCAATGACTGAGCACCTGCTTAAAATAGTATTTTGATTTATTGGATGCACTTCCACCTGTGAAGGATCACTGAATTCTCGTCCCTGCACTCGGTGCCAGAACACTGTGTTTACCATAAAATGATTTGCACTCTGGAG
>JAQLOL010000017.1:14808481-14820347 GCA_029783665.1 Naso thynnoides
GCTGCTAGCTACAGGTAATTCACCCTTCTACAGAGAACGTCTGAGTTTATTTGGTCAAACATAACTGAGAGAGAGAGAGGGACAGAGAGAGAGACAGAGAGAGAGAGAGAGAGAGAGAGAGACAGAGAGAGAGAGGAGCCGGGAGCCGTGGAGACCAAATTATTACGCCTGGAAAAATAGTTCCTTCCAAGTGCTGCCTTCCTAGCTGAAATATTAGCATGAAGAAAGATTTTCACACAGACATTCCTTTTAACAAACGTTGTCAAGTTTTGTGCAACGTTTACTAAATGTGAACAAAATATCAACAAACAACATAATTTATAGATAAAGCTATTTTGGGAAAAACAGGCAGGGTTTGTTTATGTATGAAATGTGATGTAAGATGTTGACAAAGGACAAAGACGCATAGGAACACTGGTGTGGTCCTAAAAGTTTTTAAACAAACTAAAAACATTTTGCTCACCTTTAGTCTTTAGTTGAGTATTTACTTTTCTTCTTCAGAAAATTTGAATCTGCGTTTTAGAAATGAAATAATTACCAAAAAAAACATTTATTAATGTAGAATTTTCAGTCGTAGCCATTTAATTTTTAAGCGCCACAATGAAAAAGTTGGATTTTTAAAAAAAGATTTTTATTACTTTTTTTTTTTTTTTAATTTTTGTTCCTAAAACTCAAAGCTTCAAATTTTTCTGGGGAAGAAAATCTTATAATCTCAAAAAAAAAAAAACACTTAAGGTTGGCAGAACCTTTCTTTTTTTTTTTTTATCTTGAAACTTTTGAAAAAAGTTATTTCAAAACTTCTTTAGAAAAAATGCTGAAGTGGCTATTATCAGTTCCTGTTTGCAGTGTGCCTATGGACATATGGATTACTTTTTTTTTTTTTTTGCTTTAATAATAAGTAAGACCTAAAAACATGATCAATCTCAGGCAAGTTCCTGTGATATTTTTTTTTCATGTTTTTTTTTGATAATAACTGACATCAGAGATAATGATATGCGCAGGGTTTATTTCCCCCTAAATCTAAAAATGTATATCGTGTCTGAGTTCAGATTTGACTACATTAAGTCTCCATGACTATTTTTAATGCAAGTTACAAATTGAAAGTGGGTCAAATCAATGGGACGCACGACAAAAACTAACTTCCTGTTGTCTCTGGAACATGCCCTGTATGTTTGCGTCACGTCGCCCCCTCCTGGTGAGAGCTGGGTCCCTGAGCTGGGCCAATGAGCCCAGGTAGAGTGTGTCGCTATCTTTCTCCATCTGAGTGCATCAGTGGTTTGGTTTGATGTAGTATCCCGTCTGGTGTCATGTCAGCGTAGCAGTAATAAAAAAAAATTACCCCTCTCGCAAAGAGCTGAAATGCTTTGAATAATGCACAGCAGTCTGTCTGGATGCTCACGGAGCGTAGTAAAAGGCATTCAGACGTCTTTTTCTGACAATTATCTTCTCTTTGTTCTGGAGTATCTCTACAAGTCGGCTCCTTTGTTATGTTAGCACAGGCCCGAGATAAAGCCGTTCTCTCGCTTCTGTCAGACTCCACGTCAGATCCCACGCCAAATATCCACACTGCTCCCTTTCTCCTCCAGGTAACAATCCACTCTTTTTAAATTTTTTAATATCTTCAACTTGACAATACACACTAAATCCTTATTTTTATAGCTGCTGATGCTGAAGCTTGTTACAATAGAAAGGAGCAAAGACCGTCGCCGCCGGCTGATCCCGCAGATGATCAATTGTTCATAGAGCTGTCCACACACAAATGGCTCCTGTAGATTGAATTGCACCGCTCTCATAAGAGTATGCACAGTGACTTCCTCCCGTGAATGAAAATGCAAAGCTGCGGCGTAGACAGGATATGTTCTGCCATCGGGCAGGAACAATGAGTTGGGATTAATATGTGACAGTGAAACGGTGGATTGAGATTGTTGCTTCTTGCAGCGACAGAGGATGAGCGTGTTGTATTCGCGTCTTGGGGGAGTCCTTTATGGCTGCTGGTGACACGCAGGTATGAGTTTATTGTTGCTATTTGTCTCATCTGGCTCAACATGAGAACACAGGCTCTGCACTGACAGAGCTTCCTCCCTCTCTGCAGATTATGAATATTCATATATGCAAATACAGCTTGGCCTTGAATTGTCTCTGAAGGAGTTTAACCTTCTTTAGCCTTTTTCATGTTACTGACTACATGTTTATGGACTTTGATCCTTCTGATTAAGCAGATCAGTGTGGTATTAAATATAAAACGATCTTGGGGTTGGGTGACTTTTAATTTAATAAGCTTATTTCAGCTGAATGTTTTGGTTTTATGACCCATAATGCTGCTCTCATTCAGCCAGAGTGCTGGATTAACTGATTACCAGGCCAGTTTTCTCATCGTCTCTCGTCTTTCCTGCAGGGATCTCTGTCAGCATCTCCACCTTCAGCCTCGTGGCCATCGCCATCGAGAGGTACAGCGCCATCTGTAACCCGCTGAAGTCCCGCTCATGGCAGACGCGATCCCACGCCTACCGTGTCATCGCTGCCACCTGGGTGGTGTCGCTGCTAATCATGGTGCCATACCCGGTGTTCAGTGTCATCAGGACTTTCCCCAAGGGCAACAGTACTGTCGGCCACATGTGTCGCCTGGACTGGCCCAGCCGGCAAGCTGAGCAGACTTGGTAAGTGCCGGTGGGTCTGAAGGTTGGGTATTGTCTATATTTGAACTGGTACTAGTACCTTGAACTTGATACCCAACGCTACCTGTCTTTGGTGCTTTTTGCAAAAGTGTAATCACGTAAAAGAAATCTAACTTTGCAATTTCAACATTATTTATTTCAAGCATTTTGTTGTAATTGTACCAAATAAAACCCCTTCCTGCCTCCCCTTCCCCTCCTTAACCTGTCCTTACAACATCCAGCCTGTCAGTCAGTCACCAGGGCTTCTTTCATGGTGACACGAGGGCGACCTGTAAATTATAGTAAGAGTACAAGGTTAAAACAACATGGCCCACGAGGTAACGTTAGCTCTGTAGACGGTGGCTTATTGTTGGTTAAGCACCTAATGCTAGTTAAACATGCTTCGCTGACGTCATCTTCTATTTTTCACAAAAAACAGGATTGTGACAAGAGCCCAGTTATCTCCAAAAACAACCTGTCAGACTAGCTAAGAAGTTAAAGAGACTGATGATGTCATGGAGGCCTCGCTTAAGGGTTCGTCTGGGCTCGCCGCGCTAGCTACAGCTGGGGCCCTCCGACTATCGAACTCCGTACAGCCCTCAGCTTTCAGCAGTGTCTTATGTTTGACTAAGTGTTTCCTTAAGTTTTATGTATTACCTTGGACAGCTTTGATCATGGCATCGCAAGTGTTGCTGCGAGCGTTGTCTGTATCAGGTTTTGAGAAGCGTAACCACACCTGAGACCACTTGTGGCTGGCCATGAGTGCTCTACACTCTCTCTTTCTCTCTCTCCCTCCCTCCCTCCCTCCCTCTCTCGCTCTCCTGGGTACCAACATTTGGCACCGATTGATTTAATGTGAACAGGTACTCTTATTACGATGTCATTCAGTCAGTACCCAGCCCGAGTGGCACTACATCCTGTCAGGGAAGGGAGTCCTTACTAATCTATTTTTATTATCCGGTCACAAAGTTATTTCATAATTAAAATCGACTATTAAAGTGATGCAATAACCTACAATGAAGAATTAAAATGGGGGGGAAATGTTTCTTCTTGCAACATCTGCCCTGTCTGCATTGTTAGGAAATGCCTCCCTTGTTTAAAGCAGTGACAGCTTCCATTCTCTGAAATGAATCCTGCACTGAAGACTTTACATGCATGACAGTAATTTGGTGGACGTGCCTCCACAACTCCAACAGGGATAAGTGAGCAAAAGATGAACAGACCAAGTCAATGAATCGGACGCAGTCTGCTTGGACTCAGTTCCAAATGTGTGGAGATATTCTCATAAAAATGCAGTGTAATAATGTAATTTACATGTCTAACATATGTACAGACACAGAGTGTTTTTTTGAGTAGAGCAGCCAGACCGTTTTCTTGCTGATTGCTCACAGTTGGAGAATAGGTTGCATGCTGATTTGGTCATTTTGGTGATGTGCTTTGAATTTCCTGCTCAGACCTTCAGCCTCCGTCGTTCTCTGAGCCGCACGCAGACGCAGCCTTTGTCTCAGACTGTGTGTCTGTAACTAATCCATGTTTTCACTTCAAACAGTTTCTGCAAAGATGGACAGAATACATTCAAGGCCAGTGGCTCTGCTTACCTGTGTGGCTGCAGTATTGATCCCTGCCTTTCAGTAGTGGCTAATGATGTCCTTATGGTTTATATTCTGTGACTGTAGCCTGGGAGTTAAAGCAGTTTAAGGAGTCTGAGCTGAGGCCTTGGCAACCCAGAATATGGCACAAAACACGTAAAACCAGAGGCGGCACACAGGACTAGCTGCTGAGCTAACGTGACATGCTGTTCAGATGGGAACATGCTAGTGCTAATCAATCACAACAGCTCCCTGACATTTTGTTCCCGGGATTGTGTCTTTTTTATCAAGACTCACAGAGGAAGGGAAATAGGCTTCAAGCTAGCTAGCTAGTTTGGTAACTCAGTCGCTAATGGGATGAAAAATTCATAATTTACCAAAAGACGTATCTGTGCCCTGTAATGTAGCGGGGGTGGCAGAAAATATCAACATTATCGATGTAATATGAAGACATTTTGCGTGACAGTATTGTATCAGTTCATAGACACCAAGTATTGAGGTTTTATTAGATAAATTTTTAATAAATGTTGCGAATACAGCCTCAACTTTTTGGGTAATAGAATGATAAAATTAATTGACCTTCAGTCCTCTAGATGGCGCTAAGCGCTCACTGTCTGGTGAGGCGATAAAAATTAAAATGTAATAAAAAATGACTGAAGCGGGATGAACAGATTAAAAACTTTCTCTTATCAGATGAAACAGATGATGCTGACAAAGTTTTAGTTTGGGGGAATGATTTGCTGTCAACAAAGGTGAAAAATTGCAATATATGATATTGCGATGCTCAACATATTGCAATATTGAGGGTATATTATATATTGATATTAATATCGTATCATTATTCCCACCATTACTTCACAGTGTCATAAATGTGCTGCCTACAAACAGTTCCTGCTCTTTAAGCTTTATTTTCTTTTTCTTATTCTTTTTAACGAGGTCAAATGAATGTGGAACTTGGAACACAGCTAATTAGCTACGTTAGATTCCACCATTTTGTTCTCTTGAAGGTTGGAATGCACCGAATGTTTGGTCGGCCAAAATTACATTTTTACTGAACAAGGGCATTTTTTTGACAACACAATCAAACAGTAACCAGCGTGGAGTGAGGGCATGTGCGCGATTATGGTAAAATGCATAAAATGCTGCATTTCGAGCACTAGCCTCAACAGAGAAGCAGCTTGCTACGCTGAGGATCGAGTATGAGAAAGCGACGGCAGCAGCAGCTTAAGGAAAACTCCTCCTAATGTGCCAGCACACCCACTCCATTTATCGTAGCTTATTCTTTAACCTTTAAAAACGGCGACACAAGACGTTTCTTAAAGTCAGACGTCACTTCAGTGGGTGAAAAAGGGGATTTGCATGACGTTAGCTCAAGACTGCGAAGTACAACTTGGCTGCTAACAACAGCCAGAGTAACAGAGTCTGAAGTAAACAGGAAACAAAGTTCTCTCTCTCTCTCTCTTTCACTCGAAGAGCATCATGGGTAATGAAGTCCACCAAAACCTAACAGTTAACTCAGAGCACCTAACCTCTAAAGGGTTCTCTGCACTTGTAATTCACATATCAAACATCAAATAAAAAATGTCCAGTCTTCCTTTAGCTCAGTGTTTTACTTTAACTGTTCAATATGTAATGTTAGCTTCAGTGTTTCAGGCATTATAAACTTATAAATCCTTATGAAATAAACATTTTCCTTAAAAAGTTCCAACACCATCCAAGGCTGGCGTCTTTGAAAATTTTGTTCAAAGTTCACTCAAGCTAAACTCCAGACAGATTTGGTTCGATTCTCTTTGCTCTGCAGGCACATCCACTGTTGGCAGACACAAGCACTAAAATCAATTGATTTTGTTGTGAAAGTGCCAGTGAGACTGATCCTTGGGCAGATTTTCTCTCTACCTGCCCAGCAAGAAATATGAGAGGGATAAAGACTATAGCTAATGACGGGGAGAGGGCTCATAAATTCTCTTCTGTTCAGGTTTGAACCCCTGGGCTGAAGCTGCCAGGGTGGTTACAGAGAAAGGGACTGAAAGAAGAATGAAGCGGGAGGCTGTTTTTAGGATGGAAAAGGTGACCGGGCAGCTTGTGATGAGAGACAGTTTGAAATGGATCGTTTTTCTGTCAGAAAACAGAAGAGCTGGGACAGACAGATTATTAGACAAAGATACTGTAGATAACACGATGTCAGCCCCCAGTATTGATGCTGCGAGTAACATTTTGCTGTCATTTCCAATTTTCACGATTGTTTCTCTGCTCCTGCCTCACAATGAGAAGCACGGAGGAGTGAAGCTTATGCAAAATGTCAGGAGAGAAAGAAGTGCTGCTTCAGTGGGAAAGTCGTCCATCCATCCCTTCGCCCTCTGAGGACCAATAAATGCTGCTTTGTTGTTTGAAAGCGCCCAAAGTAGACGGATACGCACATAAGCACGAGATATGTTAGAGCACCCCGGGATGAAGCACACAGGGATTCTCACAGATCCGTCCATAAACAAGTTTGGGTCCTGCAGGATGGCACAATTAAGAGGAAGCTGAACATGGCAAAGCACTGTACGTCTTTCTACTTGACAGCCTTTTGTGGTGGAACACTCTGAAGAATTCTCTCTTCGCTGTCTGTCTATCAAACCGTAAAGCTTCTCTGCAAAGATGAGGCGGCTGGAGAGCAGTTAATTAGTCTGCTCGGGGAGAGGGAGCTGGAGGAAAGTCTGGGCTCAGATGTCGAAAGTCCAGATGTGTCACACAGAGCGAGGTCCTTTCAAGTTTTAATTCGCACTTCTGTCTTCGCCCATCTTGACGGACTTCTAAATGACGCCGCAGTGAGGGGTTAAAACTCAGACTGAGACCAGATAACTCCTTTTTTTAATCTGCATTTCCCAACAGGAAACAGCACCTGTCTCTGCAGCTAATGAAGTGGTGAATGGAGTTCCTGAATCATTTTTAGAATGAAATCACACTCTCACATGATGAATGGACACATTAGAGCCATAAAGTGCTTAATGATCCACCTTTGTCAGGCCGAGACAGTTTTAATGATTTTTATAATTCCTATGAATGGCGTGCAGTGACAGTTCAACGCAGATTCAATTTTACAGAAAGAAAAATCCTGCCAGCAAAGGTTTTCTGCTCGGATGAATTTTCTCATTCACCAGCAAATCAAACCACAGGATGGACGTTTTCATTTTATTCATTTTATTCATTTCATGTAGATTAAAATGAACTAGTGTACGCTCGTCGTTCACAGCTTTGATTTTGAAGTTAACAGTCCCAAAAACAATGAGCTCTGACTTTCCTTTTTTAATAAAATCCTTAATAAAACCTCCATCCCCAGATCGCAACCATTTCTACTGCTGCTGCTGCACGGATATGACTTTTGAAGAACATTAATAAAAAAGAAAAAATCACAAAGTGAGAATGTTTTACCGGTTTTACGTCACTCGCAGGTATTCCTCAGGCAGGCTGGATGCTTTGACTTGAGGTTTTGGTTCAGTTTGGAGGTGTGCCGAGTTTTTCAAGGCCAGCAGGCACAATTTGCATGACAGCAGAAATATGAGATTTACTTACTTAGAATCTGCACTGATTCTGTTCATAAAACTCCTACAAATATGAACAGGCTTCAGCAGGATGAAGACGTGTGAATACACTTTCAGCTGCTCCATGCTGGAGTTAAAGGAAACACACTGATGAGAAAAAGACTTTGACACAACACTGGCATGTCGGCCGCTGTGAAATGTACTCTGGAGGCCGGCTGAGATTTATGAATAATTTGGGGCATGGCTGCTTTTTTTTTTTACCTAACAGACACAATTAGTGTCAAAATCCACACACCAGCACAAACAATATTACCATCAGCTCATGTGCCACAGATATTAAAATAACCTGCAGTGGGGGGGTCCAGCAGTTTATTTGTAGGCTACTAAATGGCTGCAAAAGTATCAGAAAATAACCGTTTATTCCTCTGATTCATCTTCTTTCTGTTTGCCACCGCTCCCTCTCTTTTCATCTCTCTCTCCCTCTGATTAAACATAGTCGAGGGAATATTTTACAATGACAATAAGAGTGGTGAAAAACTCGATGAACAAAGGGATCTGGATTCTCATTTTCTCACATTCAGAATCAGTTCAGTCGGCCACTAAATAAATGATGTAAATGATGAATATCTAAATCGATTATTTTTGGACAAACTTTATTGAAGTTGTTTTTGAATTTACTGAGAATTGAAAAACTGTCAAAACTTTTGATCAAAAAGTTTTTATTTGTCCAAGTTTGGCATAAATGAATGTTGCTTTTTGTCTACGGTTTGTCTTTGTGTGTTTGCATTTTAGCCGTTTGCTGTTTAATATGTAAAAAACACACTTTACTCTGGTTTCATGCCATAATTTGCCTCTCTGTCCTGCAAATAAGGATGAAATAGATTCTGAAATTAAACCCTATGAAGGGATTCAGGAATAGATTTTGAATCGAATCGTGCCCCCAAGAATCAAAATCGAATGGAATCGTGAGATACTGGAAGAGTCACACCCCCTAACCGCATGAACGCTCATCAGTGCTGACTTTTCAGGTGTTGGGCTACGACATTAAGGTTGCATTGGAGCTGTACTTTACGACTGTCACAAGATTTAACTACATTAGTGACTGGGGACCTCACACACACGTCGTAGGCCCCTCCCATTGAAAGGATCTTGCAGTGTGTATCCCCTCGTCGGTGATCGGCGCTCCGCAGGTCGTGTCGCGTGTGCGTGCTGGTGCTGAGCTTCTCAACGGCTCCTCAGGAACCTGAAGGGGCGACGTCACGGAAATTATGGCCTTGTTTTTACAGTCTGTGCTTAAAACTGGAACAGGAAGTATAAAACCCCCGCAAAGGAAAAGCTGATTAAATTTTCCCACATCTCTTCGTCACAGGCTGAGTGTGTTTGTGGTCGTGTTTGTAGTGCAGAACTGTGAAACATATGCTCCTCATTTTCTTTGATGATTAATGTGAACCAAACACACCTTTCCCGACTGATCATAGTGTAGCTTCCAGGTGACGTGCGAGCAGTAAAAAGAGAGAGATACATATGAATATTGATCATGTGGTTTTCATGTGTCCCTCTGCCTCGGCCTCACGTGTCTGGGTTTCCCCTTGAGGTGAATAAAGCCCACATATCCACTGGCACCTTTTTCTTTATGTGTTCCCGCACTTCCTGATAGATTTTCCACACTTTCAAACGGCCAGCTGATGATTTTATTAATGAGACCTGAGAGAGAGGGGCTGTGCGGAGTTCAGAGGGTTGCCCAGGTCGGTGTTGGAACATCAGAGCATTAACGACACCTGGCCGCTTCCTCTCATGTGCTGACTGATGTGCAGCGCAGACATCGGTGCTTCTCTGATTGCGACGTATCAAAAGCGAGGTGTCAATGCAGATTGAAAGATTTATTACCATTAAAAAGACATCTGCAGTTTTCATCCTAGTCATTCATGAGTTTCTCTTTTGAGGGTAGTTGTGCTCTCCCTCCATCACTTCCTTCAGTTCATTTAATTTACTGATGAGTCTCTGCTTCTAAAATCCCTCGTGTCTTCTTATCCCAATTATTCATTGGCCTTTTACTGCATGTTCAAGCAAAGCTACACAGTGTTAAGCTCTTGTGTGCAGGATGATGTTTGCAGTCTGATACAGATGTTAATAAAGTGACAGAAGCTTTGAGCCCTTTGAATTTTGTACACTGTTCAAAAAATCTGCTCCATCGATGTTTTGTTCACTGTTTTTTGCTTTGATGTTTTATCAATCCAGGCGCTCGGGAGAGAAAAATGAAACATTTATGATCAGAAAACAGCCCCGAGCAGCAGGAAGTGTCTCACACTCGTCACATTACAGCAATTTTAACCACGTTTTTGGGCCAAGCCTAACTGCATGGATGCCCTCTGAAATACTGGTACACTTGTGTTGGATGGAGCCACGTGACTGTCTGTAAGATGCAGAGCCGTGTCCGTATGTCAATATGTGCTGTGTTTCTGTGTAAACTGTCAATATTGTAACTGCAGTTTGAAGGTTGTGTTGAAAGCCTTAATGAGCTGCTGCCTTCTGTCAGATCCGGTCCAGCTCGTCTGTCTGGCTCCACCCACACGACTCCTGAGGTCTAACCTGTCCTGATTCGGGGCTCCGTGCTGACTCGTCACACTGGGAACTCTGAAGCCCCTCAGTGGAAATTTAAGGAGCACAAGCAGAACATTTCAATCAACGTGCAACGCAAATTTCAACTGTCTGCATTATTAAAAAAAATAGTTTTATTTTCATGAGTTGTTATTTCCCACGTGAGCCGTTATGGATTTGGAATTTTTATTCATTAATTTATTTTTTAAATGGATTAAAGTCAGGGTGAGTAGGTGACTCTGTTTGCTAGTAAAAAAGAAAAAGAAAAAAGTCACTTGTCGGGCTGACCGTTAAACATTGATAAAAGTGACCAAATTGAAATTTCCCTGAAACATTTTGCCTCATAAATAAATTCCAGTGTTCAAAAGACACTTTAATTATATTCTGGGTTGTTAAATAACGACTTCAAAATCAGGACATCAATAAAAACGGACCATACTAATCAGTCAGACATAGGAACATTTCTTTTCAGGCTTTTTATTCTGTGCAGGTGTTAATGGATGAGGTAACGTTGCAGACAGGTCGCCGTCTGCAGCTTCTGGGACATAAAACATTTTAAAAAACATTTTAAAATAAAACATTTTTTAAAAAATTTTTCACCTGAACGTAATGGACAAAGCTGCGGCAGCAGAGAAATACATTTCAAAATGTAAAATTATTAGAATGACAGAATGAACTCCTCTGGCTCCTCCTGCCGTGTCACGGTTGCTAGGAGACGAGCGATAACAAAAACAGGGGATGCTCACGTGACAGCCCACTCCCCTGTGTGGACACAGCTGCTTTCACATCTCATGTGGATCGTGCTCGTGTTCACACCGACCAAGTGAACTGGACTTTGGCGTGAAGTGTGCCGGGATCCGACCCAGGTACAGAAAACCGTCCAATCAGGAGGCTTTTCCTTAAACCAGCCTTCTGGTGAGGGTTATGGCCTGTTCAAGGCTCAGAGGACGTGCAGCTGTATGTGCCACATCACGTCAGGTGATGTCACTTTAACGTCACTGTAAGTCCGTTTAAATGATGTGGCAGGTCAGTTTGTCATGTGACCCCTTCCTTCCTTCCTGGCTGGCCCTTTTCCCTGCTGTGGTGTTTGCTTCCTCCTCTTTTTTCTAGCAAGCTGAATTATTTACTGTAGGCCAAATGAATAATAGAAAAGGTTGCTGAAGGACTCACTGGAGCAGCCATGGAGGACTGGAGAGTTCAGCTACTGTTCCCTGAAAAAAACTACAGTGAGCTGTTTGCTGCCTTACTGACAATGACGTCCAGTAATCCAGACGTAACAAATGCATCTTTTTGAAACAGGATGGGACTGATTTTTGCAGCGTTACAAAGCAAAAAGGCAGTCCTGAAAACTCATATCATGTAGAAGTTAAGAGCATGTATTGATCAGAATTAAAGACAGAAATGAAAAAACAGTTTCATTCCACTATGGGTCTTAAAATGAGTGTAATCACTCGTCTATCAGATGATGGAACTCAAACTTTGTGCAAAATTCTACTTTTGA
>JAQLOL010000017.1:14830153-14847608 GCA_029783665.1 Naso thynnoides
TAAACTTTCCAACAACTCTAAACAGTCCTGTGTGCTTGTTGTGACTTGTTTATTTACCACATTATGTTATTTTTAGATCCAGATTAACACTTTATGTCATTTTAGAATCAAATACATATCGGTAGTAAACTCCAGGGCACGTGCGCGCCAGTAAACAGCAAAGGGAGAAGAAATATGTAAAGTGCTGATGTTTCGATCCATGATGACTGTGTGCTCAGCTCAAGACTCCTCCCATTGCTGTTTGTACCTGTGGAGCTTCCTGAGTGTTTGGACCTGAACTGCATTTCCCATGAGCACTTGCATGAAAAAAACCACAGGTGTTCTCTATTTAACAAAATTATGACCATTTGCTCCGGTAGAATTCTCGAGACTGAATCCTCTGCTTTTTACCACATGTAAAATCATCTTTCCTCCGCAGATGAAGGTAATTGAAGAATTTGATCATATTTTTTCCAGGTTGTGTTTGTAATTTTAAATAATCATGTGTTAATGTTGTTTTCAGCAGCTGTGTAAGTGATATTGTAAGTGAAATGGTGTGACTGATAGCTGTGTTTGAATCAGATTATATCACAAATATGTTCTTTTCAGTGCAAACAAGCCTTTAGTGTTGGTGCATAAATCTGAATGCTGCATTTGCAGTTTGTGTCTGGAACAATGTTCTGGGGTTAAGACGAGGTATTTAGTCTGCTTGATGTTTTTCGAGTGTTTGGGAGTTATTGGGGGGTCCTTGGCAGGAGCAGCTCACACATAGCGGTCCAACAAGCAACAGTTTGTGAGTGCTGAGGTCAGCGTGTAGAAAAAAATGACTATGGCCTCTGGAGTGAACTCAGCATACGAGTTCAAGCATTTGGTAAATACAGAGCTAACATGTTTTTTGGGGTCCCATTTGTGACAAATCTTAAATATGGCCCATAGACATTTGTTGCCAAAAATAAAACTTGTCAAACAGTTACTCTTCACTGACTTAAGTTAACTTTAATTAACATTCCCGACTGGCACTGTCAGGGACTTAGGCTGTCGGCGACATGGCATGCAGCCTGATGAATGCCATTTAAAGATGCCAAAATTAAGTTATGACAGCCCAGCTGTCTTTCATGTCCTCCAAGCTTCAATGGCGTCAATAATTCCCACCCCAAAGACGGATGTGCTAACAGCACTAATAGTCCATCGTGGGAGGAAAAACCTTGAGCCTGACAATCCCACCTTGAACACGATGGCTCGCTGTGGACAGATTTATCGCAGCAATCATTGAGATGTCCTCCTGTTTGTCCAAGTATTCTCACCGCTGAAGGCTCAGGTTTTTATTTGCAACACGTGTCACTTAGTTGCTAAGTAACTGAAGTTTTAAAAAAAAAGCCTCCATGGTGCAAAACCTAACATATTCCTCATTAAAACACATTGGCTGGCTGGCTTGGTCTGAGGACTGTAAAGAGCAGAGAGGGGGTGGTTATGTTGAGAGCTAAAATGCAGAGCATATGGCTCGGAGTGCATGGGAATCAAACCCTACATGGAATGTATGGTTGTGCTCACATACATTGCCCCAATTTTACATGTTCCTGCCTCGAGACTTAGACTTCTGATATGAAAACTTGTTGGCATCTCCTCTCCCAGCAATTTCTGCTCACTGATAGGATTGGCATGGAGTTGCACTCTGCAGAAAGTAAATCGCTTGGCCCTTGTTTTGGAAGCTAACTAACTGATTTGGACTTTACCTTCTTCATTTGGCATTTGTCTTGTCTGTCATGGCCATCTCCAAGCCAGGAGCCAACAGCTTCCTTGGCAAATTTGTAGCCTACATTAATTTCCTGCACCCAAGGGAAGCGTGACGAAGTTTCCATGTAACAGGTTTATGTTCTCATCCTCGGGACTGCACAGATCTTCTACTTTCTGTGTCAGTTCAAGATGTTGCTGCTCCACCCGATTCAAGCCAACCAGCAAAAGACAGCTGAGCCTTATCCTGCTTCTCTGAGACCACAATCGTCGTGAGACTTTGCCTAACAGATGGAGAATGTCCTCAGAAATCTATTTCTCAGGCTGATGCCTCAAGCTTGGGTCTAGAAAACCATGAAATGCATGGGAGCCCAATAAAATTTAAAATGAACTTGAGTGAAAATACTGATAATTATTTTCTCTTATGCACAGCATGCTTTTTCTTACTGAAACACTCACACATGTGGCATATTAAGACTGAAAAGGACTTTGAAGTTTTACTGTGAGAAAGAAGGAGCTAAAAAGCTAAAAAAATAAAAAATAAAAAATCCGAGGAGCTCTTAGAGTGTCTAATATCCCCCTGCTGTTACTCTGACACTGTCATATGAAAATATAATCATTCTGCTGTCTAATTACAAATGCACTTTAGAAGAAGCTGAACGTCTCTTGACTGATCTCGACAGGCTTATAATCTTCATAAGCTATGAAAGAACAGTCTTGGGCTAAAATGGCAACAAAGGATTCGAAGAGGAGACTCTGTTGGTTATGCTTTCAGATGTTGTCCTTTTGAGTTATTTTCCCACAGGCTAAATTAAGCCAGTTCAGATTCATTTAGATTAAAGACTCACCAGAAATGAAAAAGCAGCACTTCGATGCACCAAACGCAGCCATGTCATAGCATTTATTCAGTTTCACTTAGAGGAAAACTGCACTTTTTGTGGAGCAATTTAGCCTACTCGTCCAAAGAACAAATATATGTGATCATGCTCCAAAAATGACCAAAAAAAAATAAATTTTTACGCTGTGATTACTTGCACATTCTTACTAGTGCCAGCAAACTTATTACCGCTAGCATGTCTGTTATGACTGTTTAGTGCTCACATTTTTGTAATGCTTGTTTAGTGCTAGCATATTTGCTATGACTGTGCTAGCATTTTTGTTATGACTGTGCTAACATGTTTGTTATGACTGTGCTAGCATTTTTGTTATGACTGTGCTAGCATGTTTGTTATGACTGTGCTAGCATGTTTGTTATGACTGTGCTAGCATGTTTGTCGTGACTCTTTAGTGTTAGCATTTTTGATATGACTGTTTAGTGCTAGCATGTTGTTATATAGTGTGTATATATATATATATATATATACGTAAAAGGAACATGAAATACGATAGCCTGGAGAGCCAAATCATCGGCATAAGCCTAAATGAATGAAATGAGACGGATGTGGCTGAAAGAGACTGGTGAGTGTATTGATGGACCAATGGGAAGTCAAACTGTGTGCTTTGCATTGTTGGAATAACAGACTGTCGGACCAGTGGTGTGTTTGTTGGACAATGGGGTGGTCGGAACAATGGGCAGTCCCCTTGACATATTCCTCAATGGTTACTGTTGGCCATTTTATTGTCAATAATTTTATTGTCCTCAATTTCGCACAGTAGAATGAAAAATAGGCTATAGTCAGTGCGCAAATGAGAGAGATTTGAGATGCACCCCAAGCCTGTTTTGCTTTTCCACTCTCGGTCTTGACCCGGCCTTGACACAAAATATACATTGAGTATCCAAATAGCTGAAGTCTGGTGTGTCCACAGAGATCTGTATGTACTGTGTCAAACCCAATTTGTACTGGGTCATGAGAAATATTTCTAGATGGTCAGATGCAATTTATTTTCAATGTAAACCACATTCACAGGGGACAAAGTGTAGCTCAGTCCATACAGAAAAAGAAAGGAGGAGAAAACCTCTTGCTACAACATAAACGCCCCTCACCCCTACCGGCAAATAAACCCAAACTCACAGGGCCGCTGTTGTCTATCCAAAGTAACTGTGTCACATCAGGGGATTACTTTGTCAGTAACTGATAATGAGCCAGACTCATCATCAGGACCTTTATTAACACGATCATTACAGCACCAGCAATCATTACAGTGACAATAAAGAGCCCATCAGGGGTCTCATACGTAAAATGATCTTCCGTTTAATCTCTTCATACGAATATTCCGTGTTTGGGGTACAGGAGTGTTGTGTGTGTGTGTGTGTGTGTGAGGCTCACAAAATAAATGAAGGCTTTTTAAAGTTCTCCATGCGCCAAATTTTAATTTCATCCCCATCCTGACATCAGGATGACTTTCTAATTAGGAATACCCGACTGGATAAAATAATTACTGAACACAGCTGCACACCCATCTCTATTACAAGCCTGCCTGAGCGACCGAGCGAGCGTGCATCAGACGACACAGAGTTCTGCACTGAGCACGCTGGGAACACCTCAGGTTTACACAGACAACATTGGTTTGAATTTGATTAAGTCTTACCTCATTTTGATTACCAAAACGACAGAAAGGTCATTGTTAGTCTAGGGAGCCTCGGGGATTTAAATTCTTAATTTTATCCCAAGTCATGTTGACTCATGAAATGTGTTGACTTACATGTACAATGTCGAGGATGTGTAGCTATGTCTGATTATTCACAGGCCAACAGAAGTCTAGCTGATTAAACCCCTTGTAACAGAAGGATGAAGATAGACTGTAAATATCTCATTGTCTCAACAACTATTGGATGGATCGCCAGGCGATGTTGTGGAGACATCCACGATGCCTGCAGGCAATCACCAGACTTTATCTCTATCTGCACAATGAGTTTGATCTCTGTTTGCAAAAACTGAACTAAACTACTCAGGCAAAATCTGTTCAAAACATTTCGTATGTGGTCATCAGGAGCTAGGGGTGTAACGATATAGATTTCTATGATACAACTTCATCGATACGGTAATTTGTCTCTCTACTGTGACTTGTATCGATTGTATCAATACTGAGACTAAGTTGTATTTAACGCGTCAAACTTTGTGCGGATGCATTTTTCTCAGTTTTAATGGTAAATAGTTGTAACGGTTACTTCAGTTCATTCTCTGACGTTCTGCTCGTGTGTGTTGTGTCAGCGGCGTCTCTTCAGATGACGGCAGGAAGCAGCAGGAGAACGAGAGACTTTCGGTCGGCGTTTGCGCTCCACACAGATTGAATCGAGGCCTTGAACTGAACGTTTGTGTCGTTCAGAGTATCAAAGCTTTTCCAGTGTTTGACCTCCTACCACTGCACAGACATAGGCGTTGCCTGGGGGCGGGGCTTTGTCTCAGTGGTTAGCACTGCTGCTTCATAGCAAGACGGTCCTGGGTTTGATACCCAGCTGGGTTAGAACCTTTCTGTGTGGAGTGTGTGTGTTCTCTCTGTGTCTGTGTGGGTACAGCTTCCTCCCACACTCCAAAGACATGCAGGTTAATTGGTGACTAATTTGCCCGTAGGTGTGAATGTGAGTGTGATTGGTTGTATGCATAAGCGGTTTTGGATAATGAGTGAATGACAGAACTTAAGTTACTACTTTGTCTTTACCTTTACACATGATTTAATTTCTTACACAGTATTTCTTTTTGTCTAAATATTTTCATCATGCTTATCCTGTGACATATTTGTAGCCCCAGGTTAAAGATATAGGCTTCCATCTTGTTTCCAAAACAGAGCTCTGTGTATGCAACATGCACCTGTAGCTAAAACATATGTGCCATTTAGAGACCACGAGCTGGTGGAGGCAGCAGCACATCTTGGTTCAATCTGCAGTTATCAATTAAAGTGGCAATAAATAGGATTTTTAATTCTATTTACTGTAATAGAAGTGCAGGGTGCTGGAATCAGATGAGGTCCATGAAATCAGCAGATCTGTGGCACTTTTCTGCACTTGCGTCACCACTGATGTCTCTGTTGTTGGAGGAGATGGAAACATGCAACACGCTGCCCACATTCCCCCACATTTCCTCCGCTCGCTGATTCCTTCTCATCCTGTTGGCCAAGTCTCTGCACCTTGGAGCCCAAACGGAGGATACCATCCGTCATCTTTGCTGACACTTCATTATGGAAATGGTGTTCTCCGAGGCCACAGCACATGGCACAGTGGCACAAGGCCGCCTGCTGCTGGCTCTGTTCGCTGAGAGGGTCCGCTAGCCAACAGGGGAAGTCAGAAGATGCTGCTTGTGATGACAGAAAGAAAAAGAAGCTTGGCAAAATACAACAACACACTTTGGAGCTGTAAATCAGAGTGAGATGGGATGAGTTTTGGCTGTTACCTATAACACACAGACAACACTTAAACAACTACTCTGAAAATATCACACACGCCTCACAGCTTCCGAAGGATTTCTCAGATCGAGTCTAATGCTGCCCCTCGGGTCGAGATTGCTTCCTTGCTCTCAGAGATGAATGTGCCCTTCAGTGTGACATGAAAGCAGCAGGATTAGGTGTTGATTAAAAAGCTCAACATAAACAGAAGGAAGCTTCGCTCATGAGCACATGGCAGCAAACCTCAACGATGCAGACACAGAGATGAAAACATGGTCATGGATTTTGTTCTGGATGTATTTTTGGGACAAGTCAACAATATATAACAGGTATATATGTTTCAGTTGTTTTTAAAGGTGCTATATGTATAATTGAAGCACTGATTAAAGTGCAGTTCATCACTTTATCTTTCATGACTGTGTGCAAGTATAGCTAGATAATTATGTATACGTATTTATACGTATTTAAATATGTATTTGGAAAGATGACACACCTGATCATGGCGTAAGTGACGTCTTAACGATCTCTGACAGAAGAGACGAACTCTGTTCGCTGAGCTGCAGCTCTCAACATGATCACGCTTGGAATGATTTTCACCTCTTTCAATCCATTTTCCCTCGTTCTGAAGGAACCAAACAAACTGTGCTGAACTTACAGCCACGTCAGGGTTGGTGACGCATGTTGTGCGAGACGACAGATGTAGTTCACTGAGCGGTCTCACTAAAATGACATGGTACTTAAATATCTTCACCACAAACTGACACGTTATTGATTTGTAAAATTATCTTTTAAAATGACGAGCATCATATTTGGGAATGAGGGCACAGTTTAAACTTTGCCCACCGACCACTACACAAATTTTTTCCAAAACAAGGTCCCATGGACAGGAAGTAGAAGGACGAGACTAAGGCGCTCTGCGGTTTTCCTGACTGGACTTTCGCTAAGCTTCATTAGCCTTTATATCACTGCGACACCTTTAGAGCACGAAAAGATCTTTTTATTAAATGTATGTTTTACATTTGGCGTTCATTCAAACTGCTGTGGTGACTTACCCAGGTATTAAAGTCGTTCACATTCAGAACACTGCAAAACGTTAGACGAGTTAAACCAAAACTTACCCTTTAAATGGACGAGAGGCTCTGTCAAGCATGAAGTCCCTCTGTTAATAAACTTGACAGGGCAAAAACATATTTTGGATTTTTTTCCAGAAAAGTCATATGAAACTTATACTTACAGTACTAGCGTAGTAGTATTGTAGCTTAGAACTCAGCCTAAAGACGACGCTCTCTAACCAAAGAAAGATTTTATTTACTTTACTGCTCTCAAAAAGTTTTATGATCTCACTTTAAACTTTCCTGAGGCAGGGTGGGATGTATAAACAGGACATTACAGCGCCAGTTTGTGTTTTGAATCTAATAAAAGAAGTCAAGCAAAGAGCTTTTTGAAAATGTCAGTCACCACTTCACTGAGGCATTTCATTCTGCTTTTGGCATCACTAATGACCCTTACGTTCAAACTGAACAAACATGGACTTGTATAATAAAAGTTACTAATAATATTAATATCTGAGTTTTCCTCAGAGAAATCTCAATTTGAAATTCAATAACTGAATTCAATAGTTCAAACAAAATCTACTATAGTTGTGAGAATGGATGGGGAAAGATGAGAGCTCAGTGTTTTCATCCACCTTGATTGCTCACTGCTGAAGTGAATGTCACAAATACGGCAGAGCGTCTCACCGAGTAAGAGACTTTCTTGCTTTTCTCAGAGTGGCACATGAAATATGAAACATAATTTACATCCCCGGGGAGAAACTTCATCCGCTGACTGATCCAGCACACGAGTTTTGACTCGAGTTGCCCCACGGGAGGCTGTCAATCATCCTGACAGACACAGGGCCCATGGGACTGACAGCAATGAGGAGTCACATGACCAAGAGGGAGAGTGCTCGCTGGGTTCATGTCAAAGATGCTCAGAAATCATTTGTGTGCAAGTCCAAGTCAAGTCTCTGGTCACTATGTGTGCAACCTGAGTTTAATCCAAGTCAAAATCTAAAACTCAAACCTCCATCTTGTTTCTTGTCGCCTGAAACACCCGACTCCCAGCTACCACTGTGCAACTTCTGACTTTTAATGGCTCTTTAAAAGAAAGAACATATCATAGAAGAAACCCAAAGAGTTGTGCAGTATTTTTTGTTTTGTTGGCGATTCAAATGAATTTCCTGTTGATGACTCTTTGTACAGTCAGCAATCATCAGCTTTGGCACCAGCGTGGAAAACATCCATAGAGATTCAACAAAGATGTAATGCACTTTTGAGATCTTCGTAGGCAGTTTTTGGTTGTTTGTTCAGACAGGACCAGGCTACCCATAGAGAGGGGGAGTAATGAGCCCCAAAACCTGGAAGTCAGTTAGCATGTCAGCACTTCTGGTTCCCTCATCTCAAAGTCTCTGTGATTTTTTTTGAAGGCTTTTCAGTGCGGAGCTAAATGCCTGAAATAAGGTCTGTAGTTCACACAGGCAAAAGAAATTTTGATGTTTTGTTCAGCGACATAAAATATTCCAGTATAAATTCAACTTTTGAACTTTAAATGGCATATGCATTGTCAGTACTACCCAATATGAGTCCTGTGTTGGTGTGAGTGGCACATGCGCAAAAATATCCACCGTCTTTGACAGCAAGGTACGGCTACACCACTTGGACAAACCATGTTACACTCACAAGAGTTTGATGATCCAAATCAGGTTTAATGTTTTAAAATTACGCCA
Organism: Naso thynnoides; assembly: GCA_029783665.1. Taxonomy (NCBI): domain Eukaryota; kingdom Metazoa; phylum Chordata; class Actinopteri; order Acanthuriformes; family Acanthuridae; genus Naso; species Naso thynnoides. The sequence continues at coordinate 14,838,951 of JAQLOL010000017.1, forward strand.
TAACTTTAGGGAAATGCTAACTGTTTTAACTAAGCTGCATAGTAAAGCTTGTGCTTGCCTTGCCAGCAAGGATGCTGGTCCTAGCCAGCTAACAGGGCTGCTCGTACTAACATCATCGCTCGGTTGGATAGGGCTAGCTCTGGCTTTGTGGCTACAGCTAGGCAGAGCCATTTAAACGGCTCTGGCGCCAGCGACAGCTTGTGTTCAAATTTAAACTTGTGGTGGCTAGCTAGCGCTGAGCAAAGACCCTAGCATAGCAGTTAATGTCTGGCATCCAACAAACAATGCCTTTTCTGCTAATTCAACCTGTAATCATTATGGTAATAATTATTAATTATTATTTATTGGTAATAGCAAGTCTCAGGTAGCTTGCGCAATAGAGCCGCATGTGTAAAATAACCAAAGTTGTCCTTTAACACAAATTAACGCAAATATCTAATCAGCCAATTACATGGCAGCAACTTAATGCATTTAGGTATGTAGACATGGTCAAGATGACGAGATTGGGGAGGAAAGGTGATTTAAGTGACTTTGTAGGTGGCGTGGTTGTTGGTGCCAGACAGGCTGGTCTGAGTATTTCAGAAACTGCTGATCTACGGGGATTTTCACGTGCAACCATCTCCAGGGTTTACAGAGAACGGTCCGAAAAAGAGAAAATATCCAGTGAGCTGCAGTTCTCTGGGTGAAAATGTCTTGTCGATGCCAGAGGTCAGAGGAGAACGGCCGGGCTGGTTCACGATGATAGAAAGTCAACAGTAACTTAAATAACCACTTGTTACAACCAAGGTAAGCAGGAGACCATCTCTGAACGCACAACACGTTGAACCTGAAGCAGACGGGCTTCAGCAGCAGAAGACCACACCGGGCGCCACTCCTGTCAGCTAAGAACAGGAAACTGAGGCTACAATTCACACGGGCTCACCAAAATCAGACAGAAGATTGGAAAAACGTCGCCTGGTCTGATGAGTCTCGATTTCTGCTGCCACATTCAGATGGTCGGGTCAGAATTTGGCGTGAACAACATGACAGCATGGATCCATCCTGCCTTGTATCAGCGGTTCAGGCTGCTGCTGGTGGTGTGATGGTGTGGGGGATATTTTCTTGGCACACTTTGGGCTCCTTAGTACCAACTGAGCATTGTTTAAACACCACAGCCTACCTGAGTATTGTTGCTGACCATCTCCATCCCATTATGACCACAGTGTACCATCTTCTGATGGCTACTTTCAGCAGGATAACGCGCCTTGTCACAAAGCTCAAATCATCCCAAACCGGTTTCTTGAACATGAAAATGAGTTCACTGTACTCCAGTGGCCTCCACAGTGACCAGATCTCAATCCAACAGAGCACCTTTGGGATGTGGTGGAACAGAATATTCACATCATGGATGCGCAGCCGACAAATCTGCAGCAACTGCATGATGCTCTCATGTCAATACAGACCAGAAACTCTGAGGAATGTTTCCAGCACCTGTTGAATCTATGCCATGAGGAATTAAGGCAGTTCTGAAGGCAAAAGAGGTCCAACCCAGTACTAGCAAGGTGTACCTAATAAAATGGCCAGTGAGTGTATACTGCAGCTCTGTTGAGTAAAGGAGACCAGGCTATGGACTGACGCTTGAAATAAATGGTGTGCTTGCACTTGGGAAGGAAGATTCTGTAGAGACAACCCGAAAATGCCAATGTCAGTGTCTCTGTCAATGTTGTTTAATCACAACAAAGTTGTCTGAAGACACTTTACATATAGTGAAGGTCTTGGCCAGAATCTTTCATTAAAAGTTATTAAGTTTTTTGGACCCAACAACTCAAAGCAATTCCCCCATGAGCAGCACTAGGCAACAGTGGCAAGTAAAAACATCCTTTTAAGAGGCAAAAACCTTGGTACAGATCCAAGACTCAAGGTGGACAGTGATCTGACAGCACCGGTTGGGTTTTTTAAATTAATTCTTTTAATTAAAATAATTTCATTAATGGAAATAATTAACAAAATATTTCATTTTAATTTTTAAATATTTTCAAATATTTTTAATATTTCATTAAAAATATATATTTATTTTATTAAATTATTATAAGATAGTTAACTATAATAAGAAAAAGAAGAAAAAGAAGAAGAAAAGCATTAATAAGCTGATGATGATGACAATGGCTATGATAAAAGTTTGACTAATACAAATTGAATAAAAAGCCACAGTAGGAGGCACAGGTTTGATCAGCAATCTGTGTGTGGCCACAGTCCATGGAAATCTGCAGGATGAAAAAGCAGAGAGACTCTGAACAAAACATGCAGAAAGGATCATTTCAATGATTTCTTTAGATAAGATCCACTGATTTAAGTATGCCGGCGTATTAGCGCTATGGTAGGAAAAAAAAGACAAGCATGTGTATTTGTGGGTAAAAACTCAAAAACATGTTCTTCTTTCAATCAAATTAGGAAACAGTCTATACTTTGCAAGGTTAGACAGAAGTTGCTTGTTTTTGGATTATGCCTGCAGTGGGAAATCTCATTAAACTCGGCTTTTTATGTGGATAATAATAATAAAAATAATAATGATGATGATGATGATGATAAAAATAATAATAATAATAATCTTATTTGAGCCCATTGTGAGGATGGAGTGATTCCAGCCAGAGAATCAGGTAGATGATACTTCAAATGCAGGGATATTTATGTGGTTCTTGATCACCCAAACACACACATCAAAAAGGAGAAGGAAAAATGCTTTAGTTGTTTGTGCTGAACCTGGCAATGCATGTGTCCGTGCACACGACATCTGTGTTAATAAGTTGAGGGCGTGCTAAGGGCGTGTGTGTGTGTTTGATGTGTGTGTGTGTGTGTGTGTGATCAACAACCACACACTGTCACTGTGTTGATTTCCTTGCATTTGAATCATTTAAAACTGATTATCAGGCCAGAATCACTCCATCCTCAATAAACATCCTCAAATAACAAATATTTTCTTAATCTTTCGTACTTTCCCTATTATTATTATTAGTAGTACTGGGCAATCCAACTGAAAAGCAGCGTTTGATGAGATCTGCCACTGCAGACATAATCCAAAAGCAAGCGACATCTGTCTCACCTTACAAAGTGTAGACTGTTTCCTAACTTTTAACAAAGGACTAAAAGCATGGTTAAAAGAAAAACAACAATGCTTACGTGTATAAATACAGACCTTTTTAATTGCTACTAGTATTACTGTTGCCATCATGATTACTGTCTACTTCATCTCCTCTCGCTGATCTTGTGCTCTGTGTTTTAGCCTATTACTGTTGTGATTCATGAACATTGTTTTATTTACTTTTGCTGAGCATATGCTCTGTATTTTTTAGAATATTACCGTCATCATGGAATTTGTTTTATCTTATATTGTTGTTAATATGCTGTGTTTTTAGAAAAGCCGCCTATGGACTGGTGTTGAAAAATAGCATGTGTGCAAAACACACCCAATGCAAAACATCTGGTCTGTCCTTTGGAACAGTCTCAATGTATTTGTGATGTCCATATTAAATAAAATAAACATAAACATAAACATAACTTGATTGAAAGAAAAACATATTTTCAAGACAATTTCTTGCAAATTTGCCTGTATTAATCTCACAAATGTGCTAGTTTAAAACAAGAAAGGTATTAGTTAATAACTCAAAAATTCTGAGTGGAAAATTTACCCCACCCCAACTGTACCAGTTCTTTAATCTCCGTCCTTTTTTTCCCGACAATGGCTGCTGTTGTTCTTATGCCGTCGTACTTAAGGAACCACGAAGTAGGCAACATTAACTTCCTGGTGTTGACCATTGACAAATAAATGCCTAGAGACAAGGCAGGGATAGTATACAATATATCATTGTGGGCATGACTGTTTTAAATACTTGCAATGATAAAGAACACTTTGAGACTTGACAGTGGCAAGAGAAGAAGGTCACCAAAAAGACTGTATATTTTTTCCTAAAAGGAAAAGTTTGATACTGTTGGTAACATGAATGTGCTCTGTGTTTTTTATATTAATGTGTTCATAAGATTGTGTAATCTGGACAATTAAATTGAAGGCAACTGGATTTAGTAATATGTCTGTGAAGATGTTTCTCCTGTCATCCAAGGGGCTTCATCAGTTCATGCATGTCTGACTAGCTAGTGAGGAACCCAGGTATTCATCAATCATAAGATTGTGGTATTTCCTGTTGGGGGTGGGTAAGATGCTGGGTCTATAAAAATGTCAAGGAATCACCAAAAATACTTTTGTGTGTGTTTTGTAGGTATGCCCTTGTTTTACCCAATGAGCAAGCTTTGTAAGTTCTGTGATGTGGAGCTCTCCTCCTGTAGTGGTACAGGGACCTGCATGTCCAACTGCTCCATCACATCCATTTGTGTGAGCCCCAGTGAGGTCTGTGTCTCCATCTGGTAGGTACCTGTGAGCAGAACACAGCCTTGAACTCAGACTTCAACTAGATGAGTCTTCATGGATTGTCTACATTTTTTTACACTCTGTCTGTCTTACCACCTGCCTGCTAGGAGGAAGAATGAGACGGACTTCTCCATTGAAACTCTCTGTCACGACCCATCCAATCCACTGTATGGCATTATGCTGGATGACTACAACAGCTCCACCTGTGTGATGAAGGAGAAGAATACAACAAGCGGGACGGCTCACTTCTGTTCCTGTGACGAGGAAGAGTGCAACGACAAACTGGTTTTCTCTCCCAGTGAGTACATGAAACTAAGACCATGTTTACACTGCCTTGTCTTGATGCCCAATTCTGATTTGTTACCTATATCCAACTTTTTGATCCGCTGCTTACATCTAGATAAGATAAGATAAGATAAGATAAACTTTATTGTCTCACTTCCGTGAGAGATTCGTTTTGGGCCATAGCCCATGCTGCAGCCACACATCAGTCATACAACAATTGATCAACCGAGGTGGCCCGGGTCGCAGCAGAGCAGCGCCACCGGAAGTTTCTACTTTTAAAAGTGACTTAAATCCAATATCTGCATTTACATTTGGTGAACATTTGAGCGACTTTATCATCTCTGCTCTCGTTCTATTACTTTCATAGACGGTATAAAACTTTTCCCTAGACAGATTTAAAATTCATTCACTATTAACACATGCTAAAACTATCATTGTCTTTATTTAATGATTGAAAGCAGTAAGCTAGCTAAGCTAAGTGAACACTGTAATTAGCCCACTTCAAAGTAAAGGAAAACTCCCATTTTTCTGGTCAAATGCTTTTCAGCAACATTAGCAGTAACTTAACACTGTGCACTACTTTTTTTTTAAAGTAGAAAGCCGGTGTAACGGGAATTAGGCTACCGGTGGTGTCACGAGTAAGTGGGGAAATTTCGTCCCCTGTGGCAACCTTTGGTGCTGACTATCGAGGACTTATAACTGCGCTCTCACAACTGAAACCTTCTCACCAGCGGAACTGTTTCTGTACAAACCTTGTATTTTGGATGCTCCGTCTCTTTGCACTAAAGATTTAACACATAGATAAGTTTGATTAACGTTAACCTTTGGTAATGAATTGTTAGCTGTCTTTTAAGCCCACATCCACTTTCACCGTTTCGATCTGTTTTCAGCAGAGAGCACAGGGAGTCCTTTGCACGTGTGTTTTCCTCATCAAAATGCAGAATTGTCACATTTTCAATACATTGGTAGGGAATACCCCAAATGTCTGTTTAGGTCACATTCAAAATGACACCTAATAGATTCATAATGAATTTATTTCCATATATGGATGAAGCCTGAATCAGATCTGAGAATATCCGATTCCATGTACTTTTTACTGCCTACACATGTGCATGGTACAGATCTAAGCTGTGCCACATGGGAGGAAAAAAATCGGAATCTGGCCACTTTATCCACGCAGTGTAAATACAGCCTAACACTTTCCAATGAGGTTAAAGCTGAAAAATTGTATTTCAGCCAAGGATCTAAAACACCTTTGAAATGTGAATAGGGTGACTTTGTGAGTGATCCACAGAGGACAATGTTTCCTGCATCTACATGGAGTTCAACTTGTAATTGTAGTTTTACAGCCATAAACCTTAATGTTTTGGTTCATTCTCTTTACTTTCACTTTGTTTCCAGGCAGACAGACACATAGGTTATTGTGTGCTAACTTGTAGTGGCCAAACAGATTATTTAATTTTGATTCATCTGATATTTTGTTTTTGTTTTGTTTTTCTGTTTTGTATAATTTTCCAAAACCACCTGACACTGTACTTTCTGGTAAACAAAATAAAAATTATTTTGTAATGAGGTAATTTTAGCTGACTGACTAAGGTGTTTCAAGAAGTTTTTTGAAAGAAATGGAGATCTATGGCACAGTAGAAGAATAAATATCACTCAAAACACAGTACACACAAAATACTTGTTGTAAGATATATTCATTATTTGTTTTGGTATTTTCATGGTCAAAGGTGACAACCATATACAATTTGCCAGCCTCATCCTTTCAAAATATGTTTGTGTAGTTTCAGGTGCTGTGAATGTATCTGATGTGACTGTCTGCACAAGAACTATTACACATCATATTACCCACACTCGTTTTGAAGTCACAGAAAGTTAGTAATGTCACACTTTGCATTCCTGAATGCAGCTTTCTCTCTCGGCCTTACTCTTTCAGCAATCACACACACCTGCTGCACTGCTCAGCTCTTCTGTAATTATGTCGATTGCCCAGCACCTTTGGCCTCAATTATAAAACTGTGTGTAGAATCCACTCTTCAAGTGTCTACGTACAAATGAGGAAATGTATGTACGCCAAAAATTTCAGAGAATTATAAAACCTGGTGTATGACTGTTTGTAGGGAAATTCCTTTAATGAATCCCAGATTAACTCAGAAATGTGAGCAGGTGGATCAGCCCCACGTCCCGCCCTCTCCACACCTACATTCAACCATAAATGGTCAATGCAAAACACCTCATGGATGTTAATACATGGGAATGAGCAGCTGATTTGTCCAATGAGTCACAGGCACCGCAGACAGACTGGGAAAATATGATTTTTTTCTGACACATTAAAAGTGTTGGTTGAGGTGGACTTTAATTCTATTTTTCCCCGTTGTCTTCTCGCAGTGTGAGGACAGAGAAAGTCTTGGCATCCATCAGCATTAAGCATGAGTGGCAGTGCAGTTTTTATCTGTTTGCAGTGATCAGACTGATTCACCCACTGAAATGATCAGTGATACCCCTCCTCCTGTATTATGATCAGTGACCACATTTTATTTATTGACATTTTGTTACAGTGAACTGGGCCTGAATTAAGATGAGGACTCATAATGAAAATTTATTACTAGGCTTTTGGTGAAGACGCAGCCGGTGAATTGATGAGATGACGAGAGAAGGCAGCATGTGAGTTGGCGGAGTGCACAATGTGTGCTACACAGTTGTCTTCACTGCAGCAGTTTGATCCAAAAAAAATCTACAAAAGCCAGGCTACATAGCCTATTTATATATTTAGGCTCTAACAAAAACATATATCAGCAATCATAGATCAGCTGAAACGTTGTGAATTGGTTAGGTGCTGTGTCTTTCATAGTTCATCTGAGGACTGAGCTTTTACTTCGTGACGTCACCATTGAGCGTCGCTGATTCTCCTGTCTGAAAAACTTTGCTGGGGCTCTGCACATGGTCCAAAGGATGAGCAGGAATACACACACTTTTCTGCATATCATTTTTCTATAGATACCAACATTTGCAGTTTAGGATGCCTACACACATTTCACTCCAGTTGATGCAAGTTTTTTGGTGCAGCAACCTTTATCAATGAGGCCCCAGGTCTCCTCACTCAGTCATTCACTGTCAGATAGTTCCTCTGTTCTCATTCAAGACTTTCCAGCACCTGCCTTTGGATTGCCTACCTGCTGCCGACCCTGCCTGTCTCTGGCTCACTCTTTTTGTCGAATCCCCGGTAGATGCCTCAGCCTTCCAGCTTTCACTATGAGTTTGGCCTTTTTTCCTTGTAGTGTGTGTTTGCCTGTTCTAGTCGCTGTTTCGTGTTTGACGTAGGATTACTCGTGTGAGAGACTGCCGTGTAGTCACCTGCATTGATCCTGTGTGAGTTCCCCTGTTTTCTTGGTGGTTGGGTTCTGGGATTTGAGGATTTCACTGTGATTATCTACACTCCATTAGTGTGTGAGTTTCCCTGTTTCAGTCCCTGTAAGAAACTCACATTAACTGACTCTGTTCTGTTTACCAGCCCTGCTGGATTATTGACTCTGCCCACCTCTGCATTCATTGGCTTTCTGGCTGAAGCTCCACATTCTCTCGAGCCCTCAGCGACTTACTTAGTCTTTTTAAACCGTGACGATTTTTATTCGCCTGAACTGTGCAATAAAGGTCATTACCCACTTTACTTTTCATCAGTTGTGCTGGTATTGGGTCCAGAACACACCCGTTTCAAATAAAGAAACCACTTCTTTTTGTCTTTGTTCACACCTGACCTTACTGAAGCATATCTGGTTAACCAACTATAAAATCAGCAGGTTATCAGCTTAGACAGCTGTGCAGTGTGAAACTGCCAACATTTGCTTAGCAGAGCTTTACATGTCCAGCCTTTGCTTACATTTCAACGGTGAAGGAGCCAACAAGTTCTTGTCTCTAATGCTTTTTTTCATTTACAGTACCAAAAATTAATCTCTTTTTGTCATCATTATTCT
>JAQLOL010000017.1:14875166-14889389 GCA_029783665.1 Naso thynnoides
TCTCTTCCTTGTTACTGCACACACAGTCCAAAGAATGGGATCTATCTTCTTGTCTGGAACTCAGGAGGGAGGAAAATTTTAAAAAAGGAAAAAAAAGTTGGCCCATCTCTTTGTGGTTCCCCTTGGTTCCACAAATAATAGGCTAACAGCTAGCATGTTGGCACATCCTTGTATCAGTCATACTCTTTAGCAAAGTCTGCAGTATTTATTCCACCATTTGTTAGATGTCACGTGTTCTGTTTCATGTTAGCACAGCCAAGGTTCAGACTTCTCACCCTTGGAAGTGAACGTGTCACCAACCAGTGGCAGGTCATGTGTGCAGCGAAGCAGCACCTCACTGCGTACGACCCGCACAAGGTTACACTATTGTCAACATCAGCAACTCTGACTGCTTACGACACAGCAGCTCCTGTCGGTCGGCTGTGTCTCCTGTAGCTGGATGGAAACACAGTGAGTCACCTCTGCTCCTGCTGGTTTCATTAAGACTTGCGAGGGAAAGGCTTCAGCCATTACATAATAGAAGACGTGTGCTGCTACTGAGTGAGGAAAAGAGTCATTTGACTACCCAACACATGCAAGCAAAAGAGTCATGAATCACAGACAAAACAAACCATTTGCATCAATCAGGTAATTACCAAGTAGGAGAATAACAAAATAATCAGCATCAAGAGATTATTATTGTTATTATTTAAGAGTTAAACACTCAAATGTTGTCGATTACATGCAGGACCCCATTGCTCATAGTTACTGGATAATTAAGAAAATACATTTTTGGGGCCATTTAGCATGAAGGATAATCACAGAATCACAGAAATTTGCTTTTTATCTTGCATTTTCTGTGAACTTTTCCCGGGAATCACTGGATTTAAATTTCCTGTTTGTTGTTTGGGATTTAGTCCTCTACCACAACCTCACAAACTCAAATCCCAGAGAGAAGACGCCACAGTAGAGAACACACTGCACACACACTTAATTATCCCCTGTGTTATCTAACCACAGAGGACAACTGTGGCTTGGAGGGAGGATATTTAACTGTCATTGTGGTTTTTAAAGTGTCATGGATGTTTGGTAAAATTACACTCAGGACCTCCACAAGGCTGAAGGTAAATCATCTGCCCCTCCTCCAACCTCCCAACCACTTTCAAAAGAGAGATCACACTGGGCCCTGATCTGTCTCCTGTTTATACAAACATACAGCGATAACAAACACCGCACTGGCAATTATAATAATTATAATAATGTGATTAGGTTGATGAGAATGATAATGATAAGAACAGCGTGGACCCAAATGCTTTGTTACATCAAATATATTCCAGACACGTGGGGCTTCATGTGTGTGAAATACTGTACTGTGTGGGGGTTGAAAGACAGGAAATGACACTCATCCTTCAAAATAAGGAAAAGGTCAACACTCTGTGGTTTTAGCGCTCTATTCCAGGTTGTTCTTGTGGTGCAGAGGGGAAAAAATATGTTTTTCTGTGGGTATTCTTTGCAAATAAACATTTTCATTCAAACCGTAGTAACTACACCCCTTTGTATGTTAGAGGGTAATTTGGATAAATCGCACTGACAGCTTAATTCCCATGATCCTCTGCTTTTGGCAGCTGTTTCCTCATGTGGAGGGCCTCTGCGTGGAGGGGAAACTGGCTCAAGGCCGAGATAAAATCCCTCAGATCATTGATTACATTTGTGTTTTTCCAATTCGTGGGATGTTGGAGTCGGAGGTGTTAAATCTACGACAGAGGATTTTCAGTGTGGCGGCTTCCTGTCTGCACAAATTGCTGCTGTTTAATTCGCCATGATTTAGCATAAATTCCTGCCAGCGGTGAGATAATCCGTCTAGGGATGCTGCAGCTATCAAAAGAGAACCAAAACAATACGATCGCAGTCAGACAGGAAATCTGGGTCCTCCTGAAGATGTATGCTGGCAGTTGCCAAGGTAACGGCTTTTTCTGCTTTTCATTAAAGCTCGATGGGTACTGCCCCGCTCTCTGTTGGTTTTCTGTTTGTGTGCACGTTTAAGCGTGCATCCCGGTCAATGTGTGCACAAATGTGTGTGTGCATGTGCTCAGCGTGAAAAGGGAAGCAAATTGAGTTAGTCAGGAAGCAGGCCTGGAGACTGATTTGATCAGTCTAATGTGTGATCAGTGTGAATGGGAACCTGGCACTCAAAAAGCCTCTGTCGCCATGCAGCTTGGTCAGCTTCAAACAATGTACTAAAGCCCAGAGACACACACACAGGAGAGACACCAAGCTGGCAGCATTTTCCACCAGCTTCATGTTGCAGCTGATTTCAGCCCCACCTGGCTGCTGGTGCACACAACATTCACTTCAGGTTTTTACATCTGCCAAGACTTACAGATAAATTTCAAAGATGAAATCATGGCCTATACATTAATGGAGAAATGTAAAATACATCCAAAAGATTTGTAGACAAGCACTAGCAAAGACTAAACATAACTTGAAAAAACTTAAGATTCAAATGTTGACGATTTGGCAAATAAGTGTCAGCAGCGCTGGAATCTGAATTTCACCACAGTGATTACTTTTATATAAGAAGCTGCAGAACAAGTCATGGACGCTTCTCTGCTGTAGCATGCAGTCCTCAAACTCTGGGGCCAAACTGTCCACAACTTTATTTAAAATGACTCTTGGTTTACAGCATATATTATTTTTATATATATATTTTGTTAATTAACTTCCAACTTTGACATCTTTTTGTCGAGAAACCTCACTTTTCCTCTGGAGTCAAACCTGCACTGGAGCAGATACATCAAGATGGCGTTAACAATTTAAGTCTCACTATTTGGAATATTAACAGCAGCAATTCCGCAGCTGTTGAATAAAAAAGGATGAAACAGTTAAGATAAATTTTGGAAAAACAGCACCTAAATTGAAGCCTTTTGTTTGGGAGTTTGTTGATCATTTAGTTTGATAGCGGAAGAGAGTCGGCTTGACTTTCAAACATTAATTAGCTGGCTAATAAATCTAGTTTGAGTGGGAACTGCTAATACTGAATGCTGTTTAGCTTAAACACAACCTGCTAGTAATTCCACTCTGCTTAAATGGGGAGGCTAGTTAGCCTAGCTTAACTGGAAACTAGTCACTTTGCTTTTAAACTAAAGTACATTAAGTGAAAGCTATTTAGCCTATACACAACCTGCTAGTACTTCCACTCTAAATTAAAAGTGGAGGCTAGTTAGCTTAGCTTGAGACCTGTCAATTATTAAAAGATCCTAGCAGGGAGAGGAGGTCTCACTCCTGCTAAAACACATTATCAAGACAGAAACACACATAATCACAATATGCGTACGGCTCGGGCCGTAACACAGTCACTTTGATTTTAAATCGAATTACTTAAATTGGAAGCGATTCAGCCTGGCTCGAATGGAACCTGCAAGTCCTTCCACTCAAAACAAAAGTGACAGAAGTTAGACTAGCTTGATTGGAAGCTAGTTAGCTTTGCTTTCAAGCGTCAGCACTGGTCCACGGGACGTTATTTTTTCACTTTATTAAGACGCCTTTTCAGTCATTTGCAGCTTCCACAAAATCAAAGTTGTGTTCATAACACCTAATAAAAGTTATACAGATCTAGCTTTGGTTAGCTGCCTTTCTTTCATGGTCACCGTGACACCTCATATTTTATACTTTAATAAATCACAGTAATCTAGGGAGTGCTTAAATCACAGATGGACGGCTACATCGCTATCAACTGAAGGGAAAAATCTAATTATTCACACCAAGACCAGCAGTCTAGACCAAAAAATTTATGCCCCCTTGAGAACACCAATGACGGGAATCATCTCCAAAAAATAAGTGCAATTTAAAGAAACATTACAAAATTATTTAACCTAGCAAAAAAAAAATTGTGAAAGTTCAAAATACTGTTGATGGTGCACTCACATGTAATGAAGCATGTGGCGCATGTTTTATCCCCACTTTGTGCCTTGAGTGTCGGCACCACATCCCAAACATCAGGTCCGAGAAAATGACGGAAAGTTTCAAAGCTGGAATCAACTTCAAACAGAAATGCTGCACAGTGTGTCTACTGTAAAACCCACCGAAGTCATTGCTTCAGCTTGTCTGTGGAATTCATCCAGTCTAACATTATTACACATCCAGTCCATTTAGTGGACATGACACAACATAACACCAGCATTTAATATAAATCAATAAGATTGCTAGTTGAGATGAAGTATGAGCTGAGAGCTTCAGCTGCATTTTGGTGTCATTTACAAACGCAATGCTTCTGTCCTGTCCTCAGCTGTCTGTGTCACAGTTTCACACACACACACACACACACATACACAGACACACACGGACATGCCATCCTCACACACTCACACACCTGCGCCCCTCACAGTGAAAGGCCTTCATAAAGGTATCCAGACAGCCAGGTAGAGGTGTAGGGCAGCCTTTCAACAGACATGTACTCTAGTCACTCTAATAAACTTACAGAATGATGTTAAGGCCTTATTTGTCTTTGAATTTCAGATTTTCCTCTTCAAATACCCAGAATGCAATAGGGATTTTAAAGGATCATTCTGGAATTTTTGACATAGGGTCTCATTTTCCAACCTCTCCAGTCCCATTCCAATTGTTACGAGACCATTTTCAGCTCATTTGATGCATTGCAGAGTTTGGAAGGCTCGGTGTTTCACTGCTAATGCTAATGCTAGCTTAACTGAAGCCACTCATCAGTAGCCAGTAGACTCCACAGTGCACCCAAAGTAACAGTCTGACATGAATTTGAGTGTTTGAATGATTTTAGAAATCAAACTACGGCTGAATTTCTTAAATGTGTAACTTAGTAGCAACAAATATTAATAGTTTGGCAGCTTCCTGTCACAGCTAACGCTAATCAGAGCCACACGTTAAAGAAATTCAGCCATAGTTCGACTTGTAAAATTATTCTGCTAACACACAAATTCGCCCTCAATAGTCTGTCGTCATATGTGACTTGCTTTGGATGTGCTGTGGAGTGTTCAGTCAGAATTTGGTGGTGGCTACTGTTGACTATTTGGTCCCCTGACATGCGCTAGCATTAGCATTCGCATTGAAACACTGAGTCATTCAAAACCTGTACTGCATCAAATGAGCTGAAAATGGTCTCTATCAAGAGGAATGGAACTAGAGAAGTCAAAAACCAGGCCCTACATCAAACAATTCCAGAACATCCCTTTAATTGCACAAAATCTGTTTATTTTCAGCAGATATTTAATGTGCAATTTATGCAATAAATATGTAGATTTTTCTTTTTTCCAAAAAGAACCCGTTACCCGTTAGTTGTTGATTTGAAGATACTTTTGCTTTCGCTCTTAAAAAAAAAAAAAAAGAAGTTTTTATTGATTCTTACCCGTAGAATACTAAATTACTAAAGTAATCAATGGCTGCAGCTCTACCTGAGACAAAAGAATCGACAGGCTGGACAAATGTGCATTTGAGGGGTCAGGGGACCTACCTGTGCACTGTCATGTAGCATCAATCAATCAGAGAGCAAAAAATGTTCTCCAATTCAATACTGGCTCCACAGGGAGTGTGTGTGTGTGTGTGTGTGTGTGTGTGTGAGGGTGTGAGTGTGTCAGACACTTCTAACCAGGAGCTACTGAGTTGTACTTAAGAAGAGGACTTCTGAGACATTTTCCTGCTCAGTATATTATAAATTAGTAGCCGCGGTGACAGAAATATCACATTCATGATGTGATGAGATGACCCTTGTTTATGCTACAAAGACTCTGCTGGGCTGCAGGGGCATCCGGTGCTCAGCTCGGATGGGAAACAAAAAGCGGGTCAGTTCTGGTCCTTCCGCCGGCCGTCTCAGGCTGACAGCTCCTGTAAATCTGACGTGCAGAGCAGCTCTTCATCCATTCTGCCCTGCGCAGGGTTTCCCCCCTCACCATCTCACCCTTTCCATTCACACGCCTGTCATCTGACACAGAGAGCACTGTGGGAGAGCTTGTCCGCCGACAAGAGGAACCAGTGAGCCGCAGAGACGTCTAAGTGTTTGCTCCATATTTATTCCATGGCAAAATTCTAAACACTGTGAGGAAATGTCAGACTGAAATTACTTCCAAGCAAAAGCCACGACAAGAAAATCACAGAAAACACTTATGAAGGCAGAATTTTCATAATCCACCTTTAAAAATATTTTCATTCAAATTTTATTTTCTTTATGAACCGCATTAAAGCAGAGCAAAAATGGAAGATAAACGTGGAAATTGTTTTTGTCACCGATGCTGACTCCTGGGAAAACATTTAACAAAGAAGCTTCACACTATTTTAGAACCAGACGGTGAAGATGCAATATTTTCATCTTCATCATCAAAGTGTTGCAGGGAATGAGGAGAGAACTAAACTAATAAAATCTGTTTCGAGTTTATTTTCTCTTTTGGTCCATGGCTTTCCTGATTAAACTCTGATTTGTGCTTGGATCACATGAAGGGGAAACAAGGCCAGTGCTGTCAGTCTAAGTTTATTTGAGACGTATTCATCGCAGCTGTGTGATACAACTGGGATTCTTACAATCTGCATAAATAAGTTAAAGATGCTCACCATATTCTATGAATGAAATGTAAGCTCAAGTTTAGGAACAAGAGCTGCACAGTTAATGGAAATTTAATCAAAATGGCTAGACTGCAATTTTAAAATGGCAGCAAGGTGCAACATTTGGAGAAATGTGTGTGTGTTAAATCATATAGCAATCGCAGTATCAGTATCATTTTCTTTCTCTTGTTGCCCTAAATGAAGCCCCGGGTCTTTGATGACTGTGAAGTATGCTAATAGTATAATGTGTGTATCAATTATAGGCAAAAAATGGTGTAAAATATGAGCCATGAAACCACAAATTTAGCAAGTTTATTTTTCAATCATGTGACTCATGTGGAGCCACGACAAGCAAAACTTTCGCTCAACATGGCGGCTAACAGCTGCTGACTTTTCATCTATTTCAAAACATTAATATTTAACTCACCTCTCAGCACAAGACATACAACGGCTGAATCTCAATCACGGCACAACATAACAACATTTACGTGATGATTTAACAGCTTGTGAAAAAGTAGCTGCCCCCTGTTTGTATCGACGCTCAGCGCCACATGGACATATGACCCGGAAACGGCTTTTTTTTTGCCCGAGGCAGCTGAAAGAGACGCTTCCGGGTTATTTATCCGTGTTTCGCTTCGTGTTTTAGTGTCGGTACATGAGAGGAAACTACAAAACATTCAGCGAGTTTCACGTCTTTATTGTATTTCTTGACAGATGGTCTTTGTGCACATGCCCCTCGGTTGTTTTCAGCTGGCGGTGACGTCAGAAAGGAGCTCCACCTCTCGGGAATTCACCATTTTTATAATAATGCTGTAGAACATCATATATGATTGTAAATATCCTTACTATAAGGTTTAATGTGCAAAAAACCAAACTTCTCCTTTAATACTGACATTTGGGAGGTGAAGGAAAAGATGTTATTGTCAAAGCGAACATTAAAGTTACCTACATATTGTTGATCGTTAGTTTCAGCGTTCCTGTTGTCTGCCTTCAGCTGCAGTTTGACATGAATCACATCCAAACTTTGTTTGACAAATGTCACGTTTACACGGACGAGTCACTGGCAGAATGGGTCGTTGTGGAAAAACACAGACTGGTGTTCAGCCGCTGTGCTTGTATGGCAGATTAGAGAATTAGAGGAGTGTGTATTAGAGGAGTGTGTTCACATGTAGGTGCACTGATGAGGCCTGTGTCTGCAACAACTGGGCAGCATTTTGGCTAAAAATACGGTTAAACTCCTGTCAGGTGGCAAACAGTTTGAATCCAGCAGGGCGGTGGCAGTCAGGTGGGCACTCCTGTAAGGCTTTGACGTCGCGTGAAAGCTAAGAATAGGGTTCCTTCCCTGTACGGTGCTCCCTAAATCAAGCAGCAAGTTAACTGTACTCATGTCGGTTTAAGCTCCGAGGTCTGTAACAACTCCAGCTCGACACACCACAAGTATCAACACTCTCTTTCTTCCCAGCAGGACGGTGTCGTCGCGCGCACACACGGCGGCTATAAAGTGGAATGACAGAGACGTCTATAAAAAGGATATGAGTCAGCAGCAGAGTGAGATCCCAGTTAGAAGCTGAATGACACAGATCATTACCACTCACACAAATCACGGCCGGGACAGAACAGGAAGCAGCTCTCACACTACCTAGAGTATTTTTAGCCATGTTTCTTCGTTTGATGGGAGGCATTTTTTAGCAACAAAATGTCCTGAGTGAGCAAAATATTTAATCGGATCCTCAGATTAGGCCTTTTTTCTTAACAGAGCAGGTCCCCAGAGACTGAAAGAGCATTTTCATTTACAACACGACAAGAAATAATCAGTATAAATGCTAAAAATATGTTGTTGACAGGACTTTGATGCACTAACACCTCAGATCTCAGCGGCGGCCTCGAGTGACTGACGTAACCTTCTGATAATCCAGCAGGACGGAGACGCATTCTGGTGTCTGTCTTCCTGCGCTGATGTTGGTTCATTTTACATCCCATTCCCTGGTGATGTAACGTATCCAGGCGCTGAATGTGTGTTTCTGGAAAATGACACTGCGAGGCAGAGCGCTCTCATCAAATTAGATGGTTTGCAATTTCAGTGCAACCCTTGTTTGTTCGCTCATCGTGTCATCTTCTAGGGACGAGTGCTCTCCTGAAAAAAACAGGGTCACACAGGGGCCGCGGCGGAGGGCTACAATTTTTAGAAATGGTTTCTGTGTCAGTTTCCTTTTTCTTTTTCTAACAACCTGGCGAGCAATGGCCTGAGGGCTCCAAACTGGAAGGGGGACTCAGTCCGAGCGATAGGTTGTGCTAACATGAATGACACAGACTGACAGTCCACACGGGGAAAAGGAGTCACTAAACAGCCCTGTGGACCAGATGGCTTTTTTAGAATTTCTTTGCATGACGCCAGCACAATAAAAGTCACTAAACATATGTGGCAATTCACACAGTGATTTAAAAGTTCAATGATATCAGCAGTTGTTTTTTCTTCATTTCATAAATGGTGTTTTCGAGGAAATTGTGCATGAATTGCGCTTTAAACAAACGTTTTGTCTACAAAGAGAAACAGCAAACCATCTAACCTCTTCATCCGGACAGATTAAAGACCAACATTTTTTCCCTATTGACGTTTTTTGTTTACATACAATAAAAAGCATCTTTGGTTCTAACAAAAAAGGAAGCACAATTGTTCACAAGTTTCCACATAATTAGTCTTTTACTTTTTGTGAAGTTGTCATCAAACGCACGCTCCCCTGACGCCGCGGATCTTAAACCATGTGTCTGAATTTTCACATCCTCATTTTGCTTCAAATCTCGGGTTTAAAACACTAATCAGAACTCATTTAGTTGTGCAGATGGCTGTAAATAAAAACGCTGCTGTTACATTTTGTTTCCTAAAAGAAGCACTTTGCCTTTCATTTGGACAAACAAACACTTCAAATGTAGATAAAAAGCCCTAAAACCACTGAATAGCATATCATGTGAAACTGGAATGAGCTCATGGTATGTTAGCGCTGTTAGCACAGAACGTAGAGGACGTAGCTTTTGGGGTTTTTGTTGGTGTCTCAACCCAGAAACTGACACATTCACACTTACGGATGATATTAGTTGCATAGTGTAGCACCTGTTAAAGAGATATTCCACCGCAAAACTATTTTTTGTGTATAGGTTACCCACCCTTAGATGTTTGAAATGAAGAATATATTTTATTTCTTCCAGTATTCCTCCACAGTAAACAGGTTTTTTCCAAAAATGTGAGCCCCTCACTTCAGCTGCTTATGGTGGCAGTCTATGTAGGAACTGTTTCAACACTGTTATTTCAGCTAAAAAGCCACTCAGTCCAACATATTCAGCATCTGATGCATGGGCTTGGCCGGGCACACGACAGGGAGCCTTGTATCTGATTAGGGCCTGACCGATGCATCAGTTCGTCGATATCGGCTTATTGCAGATATAGTGCTAACGGCAGATTTGTTCTCCGATAAGTGCTGTTATTTAAGCTGTTTTTTCCTAAGATGTCCTAAGACTGCTCTGTCTGTCTGCAGCCTTCAGCAACGACCTGCTGCTTCAGTCTGCAGGCAGCCGACGTGTTGCTTTCAGGAACCTCCGTGAATCACGGACAACAAATCAGTTGTGGCAGAGCAGACGTAGGACGTCGAAGGGAAAACCAGAGGACATTTTCTCTGTGAAATATGACCCAGTTTTAATAAAATTGCTGTTTTGTGCGACATATTAATGTGCATTGTCTAGATTTGTCTTTAGAAGCCATGGGTCAAAGTTACATAGTGTTGCTCTAAGGCTGGAAAAAATAAAAATTTAAAAAATAAATAAAATATATATATGTGAATATTTATATAATAGTTTTTCAGTGAAATATCATTTAAAAGAATAACAACGGCGGTCATGATGCAGATTGACTTTAATCAATGACAGATTGGATTTATTGAGAAAATTTTACCTAGCACAACATCTGGATTTCGAAACAGTTCTAGATTGTTTGAAAAATGCTTTGACAGTTAAAGTCATAAAGCTTTTGGTTTGCAGCACCAGATCCCAACATGAAGGAGTTCATCCTGATTATTGATGCATCTACAGTATCGACAGGCTTCCAGAAACCCTGAACCTTTTAACTGGAAACGCCCCGTGGAGCGCACAGCTTTATGGGGTGTCGGAGCATGAAAGCATCCACAACATAGGACAGGAAGAAAAGGATGGCGTCCGTTTCCCTGAAGCGTGTTTTGTAGATCAGTTCTGAGAAAACATGGCCATGAATGTGTATGGCAGGATTTGTTTTCAGCCTGGTGGAGCACGCAGGCGCAGTAATGAGTCTCTTAGATTACACAAACAGGTAGATCCATGAATTGGCTTTCCATCTGCTGTGGGAAACAAACCCAATTTCCAGTAGATATGTGATAGTTTCGCTGGTTTGGCGTGAATGTTGAGTAGATTAAGCCGCTCTGCTCACAGGATGCCTGTTGGCTCGGCTCCAGCACTGCAGCTCAGCTCTCCTAAGGTTTAAAGAATTCATTTCCAGCTGGTTTAGAGCTCAGGAAGGCTGCTGAACGGGTCAGCGTGGCTGCGCTTTCTCTATCGACGCGGAGCCGGCTGACTGCAGGAGGCCCGACCTAAACCCCGGACATATCGACTTAACAACTCCCCCGTCCACGACATCTCTGGGGAGACAAATAAATACCTGGTGGGGGGTTTGACACTTTGGCACACGAGGGGCCGAACATTGTGGACTGACCCCAGCTGTACTGTTCAGGTCACATGTGTCTAAGTGAGCGACACCATCAGCAGCTTGATCACACAGACGTCAAGTGTGAGAAACTTACTTAAGTAAAAGTAACAGTACCGATACTTCGTTACAAGTCCTACGATGAATTTTTTTTTGAGTAACAGGACATTAGCATCCCCAGAAAATGTAATTAAAACAGCAAAAGTAAAAGTACTCATTATGCAAAATGGCCCCTTTCAGACTGTTTAATTATGCAGCCCCAAAAGGTCTCTTTTTATTAAATGATTAAAAATGATTAAAAGGTATCTTTTAATCATTTTCCTGACTTCAGGGGCTTTCCTGTCAGTATTGTAGAGAGGAAGTTACAGCTAATCATTCTAGTTATTACATGGTGACCTCACGTACACCCAGCCTACAGCTAACTCAGAGCACCTGTGAGGGAAAGCAGGCTTCATCCATAACAACGCATCAGAAGTAACTTTAGCTGCTGATTAAATGTGGTTACATCAACAGCTAATTCTCTAAACTAAACTAGAATTTAAAAAAAAAAACTAAACATCACGTGAATAATTCTAATAATTCATTATGGGATTGTTGGAGCCAATGCTGATAACAATATTAGGGAGCAAGAAAATTTTTATATTAAATGTATCAGCGGGTATTAAAAACATATAATATCAGCTTAATGTGCTTATCAAAGACTCGTGATAAAGACGTGTAATGAAGGCAGGACATCTTAGATGTGAACAAACTTTATTCTAAACATCAGTGCACTGAACCGCCCTCTGCTGGACAAATTACATATTATCACCATTTTAAATCACCTTAAAAAACAGTTTCAATATCAGCATGTCAGAGAAAATACATGCTGATACTGATATACTGGTGACAGGTTGATATCGGCCGATTACATCAACAAATAGATCCATCGGTCGAGCCCAAGATGTCACGATGGCAGAATTCACTACGGCCCGACGGACATGAGATTTTTGTGACCAATGCTGATATTAGTGCAGAAGACAAATATGATATCTCGTATATCATCATATGTAATATCAGCTGAATGTGTTTATTAAATACCAGTGACAAAGAGATGTAATTTAGGCAGGATATCCTGCATTTTAACAAACTTTATTCCAAACATCAGTGCACAGAACAGACCGCCCTCTGCTGGACACACTTCATAATCACACCATTTTAAATCAAGAGTTCAGGAATATATTCTGACTTTAAAAAACTGTTTTAATATTGGAGCATATTGGAGAACATGATCCGAATATATCTGCGATAAGCCAAAAACTCAGATAACATCGGACATAATCAGCAAACTGATATATCTGTCAGGCCCCACTTTGGACGTAATGGGAGGCAAATCTTCTCATTTTGGGTAAGGCAAGGCTAGCTACTGCTTCCTGCTGCTAGGCTTTATGCTACACAAGCTAACTATCTCTTAGCTCAAACTTTCTATGTAATTTTCAGATATGAGAGTGTTATCAATGTCGTCTAACTCTCAACAAGAAATGAGAGAACTGGGTGAGACAAGAGCTTCGTCTTGCTTCCATACTACACTGATTGTACATAGTATGCACTACAGTCTAGTTTTTATACTATCCTGTTTTTTGCAGTAAACACAACAACAAAGTGGGTCATGACATTTGAACAGCTAGAATACAGTTAATCTCAGATAATTACATCACTGACATGAAGCCCTTAAACCAGGTAAAGACAACTCAAGCCATTTCGTGATACAACAGTATCTGGTCTTATATTACAGTATGGACATAATGTTGACACAATGCACAACTCTGAACACAAAGTTAAACCTACAAGCAGCGAAACACCCCATTGCTCCAGTTAATGCACAAAGTGCTTTTGCTGCTCCAGCCTCATTAACTCTCGTACATCCATTAGCTTAAATTGGCTAATGTTAGCTAACGTTCGCAAATATCGGAGAGTCTTTTCTTGAGGTACGTTGGAACAGGTTGTTCAGTCAGTATAACTTGATGAAAGTGTTTTGTGACACAGTAAAAATATCAGAAATTTGTCACCTACAGTGAACTTAATTTGTTGTTTTCTTTCACTGTGTGCAGACTTTCTAAGATTTGGCATATTCTGAAAACAGTGACGTACAACAAAGACTTTTCAAGGTAATTCTGATGATGACCATCATTATCAGCCAAGTGTTGGCAGTAATGACAGAGAGGGAATGAGGAGGAATGGCCGGCCTGAAGGAGGGGAAGGGCAGCCAGCGTATAGATTTATTACCCTGAAAGTGAGGGAAAATGTAAAAGGTCAGGGTGTGAGTGATGGAGGGCAAAAAACTGTGACGCCGTCGGTGTTTACATCCGCCTCAGTCACAGCCTTAAGGCCAATGTATGCATCGCCGCTCGACACGTTTGATAAGTGTCGCTCAATATGGTGACCATATTTGACACAGACGTTCATAATCAGCAAGGACGTTTAGTTAAAACTGTCTCCATAGTAACATTAACAGTACCCAATCAAATTAAGCCACAGAAATATGACAAAGTCCAAGAAAACTTGTCAGGTACGCGACACGAAATCAAAGTCGAGTGACACTTTTTTCTGTCGAAGAAAAAATCCAACGTGTAGAGCGATGCAGCATAAACTGGCCTTAAGAGAGGGTGAGTGCCATTATTATTTATTCTGGAGGCTTAAAGGAGGTAAAACGCCAAAATATTTGGAAAAATTTAAATCTGTACATTTGGTGTCTGTTGGCAGTACCTTAAGTCAAAAATGACATAAGAATGTCATATAACTGTATCTTGCACCTATTGTTTTGATTTGTCTTATATTTTGATTGGTTGGTTGGACAGAGCGCTTATTGTTGCCACGGAGATGGAAACAGCACTCAACTCGATTTAGCTGAGCGGGAAAAAAATTGTAGATTGGCAGTGGACGGCTTTGAGGAGCGACTGGCGGTCTCCATATAAAAT
>JAQLOL010000017.1:14911024-14934682 GCA_029783665.1 Naso thynnoides
GCTCTGCCCGTCTCTTCCTTGTTACTGCACACACAGTCCAAAGAATGGGATCTATCTTCTTGTCTGGAGCTCAGGAGACAAATAACAACAAAAAGAAAGTTGGTGTATCCCTTTAACAAGTATAAAAAGCAGACTGTGCTCCATATCTGCTCTTCATATCGTGCTCACAGCCGTTTTTCTACACCTGTTCAGAGATAAGGGCTGTAAAATATCAACTCATCCAATTTATAAGCAGTAGGCTACAAAACTGGAAACAATGACCAAGTAAACAAATCTGCCAGCCATTGTAAATTATTATTGTTTTAAAACACCAATAAACCCATTGAAGTTTCTTCAGTTGCAGGTTACTGGTCCTGACTTGCTCAGACAAGTCTGACAACACGAGTTGTTTTGAAGTGGCAGCAGGAAACACACTCATGAAATAACTGAATATGATGATAAGGTCTGAATTTATTTCCACGTCGAACATTGTTGTGTAGAAAAGCATCCTTCACTGATTCGCTTTGCAGTTAAAGTTAAAACAGAAAACTTACCGTTTTCAAAATAAAAGTTTGTGCTTTAGAGTCATATCGTGTTTTTAACGACAGATCGATGTGACTTTCTGATCAAAACAAAACGCTGATCACTTCAATGTTCGTATGACGTGTTGTTCTTCGGCCGTGTTTGATAAACAGTGACGAAACGTGTCAGAAATAACGCAGATTTGACGGTTACATGGCCCCTTTTCTTCAGACTTCTGCCCCTGTGCGCTTCATGTTGAAAACTTCCTCATACTGAAGGGTTAGCGTTGGGGAGCTTCACGGAAAGCGTTCCCCTGGAAACAAGAGCGGAGCTTCAGTTCCGCTTCAGTGTTTTTGAATCGTCGGCTTGTGTTTCGGCATTTTAAATCAGATGGATCCATTACAATGACGTGAATGTCGAGCTCAACACTTTAAATTGTCCGTTTTTTGAGTGATTTTGTTCTGAAATGTCTTATTGGAACTGAGATTATTTTGTATACTGTACATGTTTCATGATTCATTCCCGCTGTATTGTATTTTTTTCTGATTTGATGTGGCAAAAATATAACTGATGAAAAGATAATCTTGAAAAAAAAAAAGGTTTAAATCCCCTGCAGACATCCTGGAACACTGTGGCTCTTCCATCCAGCAGCAGGGGGCGACACTGAGCGGCTGCAGCGCTGAGGAGGTGCACTCTCTGAGGTTGTTTACCATCACAGGCGTGGAGCCACGGAGTGAGTAGTGAGCTGGAAGTAAAAGATAAGGAATGCATACTTGTTGACCGCAAGAAGGCGTTTCTCCTCACCACCATGATTACATAAGACAGTATTTGGATCAGATTCTTCTCCTTGTGAGAAGTAACCCAGTATAAGATTAACTCTAAACCTCCCCGCTCAGTCACTGACGCAGTAACATTGCCTTAACAGGAGCTATAACAGTGTAGTGATTATAGGGATAAGACCGAGAGGCCTGGGGTCACTTTACAGATTTTTAAATGATGAATGGCGTAGGCTATTTATATCATACCATAAATAATGTATGCAAAACTCAAATATAGGATCTATTCTTACTTCTCCTTTAGGTAGGCTAGTAATAAATCCTAGTTGCCTGGTTTTTCTTCAAGAGCAAACTGAGAAAACAATATGTGGCATTATGGGATGACACGCTGTCTGTTGTCATGGAAGATCCTGGCAAACAGGGAACTGAGGAGGGAGCAGAGGAGATCGTTTAAGGCTGTTAATGACTCTTTCAGCCTCACTCTTAGCTGCCTGTAAAAGTAGGTTTGTGCAATTTTCTGGTGAATAAAAAGAGCTGCAGAGGACACCTTGGTTTAATAATAACACTTGCAGATTGGTTTCAGACTTTGACAAAAGCTCATTGCCTCTCAGCAAGCAGCTGGAACGAAACAATGAACAAAACAAGTCGCTTATATGCAAATAATATGAATTTCCCTGATGTCTAAATAGTGATATTTTCAGTGAGCCCGATGTGTTTGTTCTGCGCTGACATGTCACTTTCGGTTGCACAAACATATTTACTTCCCGCTCATGTTTGGATAACAGCTTCACCCCGTTAACCTTTTGTTGTGTTTTCATTGCAAACTTGTTTTGGCACTCATGCCAATAAATGGTAGCTGGTTCAAATCCAAACACATGCCGTTACTTGTAAAGTTATGCCAAAATTGCTCCAGTGACGTCTCGATTCCCAGTTGAAAGAATCTGAGGCTGTGCCGACATAAACATTGATACTGAGGAGTTCGGAGGATCTCTCATCAGATTTATTTGACTCATTTTTGTGTTTTTAATCATTGATTTGGATGAAAGCTTCAGTGTCTCTGAATGTCCTCTATGCCAGAGGTGCTGCTCAGGCAGTGACCCTAATCTTTGACCTTGTGTGTGTGTGTGTGTGTGTGTGTGAGGGGAGACTTCCCCTCAGGGATCAATAAATCATGTAATCACTGGTTATTTACTTGACCGCTATAATGGACACAGCACATAAAAAATAACAGCTTGTACACTGAATGTTTTTAAAATCAAAGAGATTTTGAAAAGCAGGAAAATATCAGAAGCTACAATTTATTTTTTCTGTATTTTATTACAGCTGCAGCTCCTTGTCTGGATATATAGAGCCTGTGGTATGAATGGACAATGAATATGTCCAATCTACTATGTCTTGACCGGAGATGTTAGATTTGTTGACAAATATTATTTATTATTTGAAAGCTTTAAATGTCCTTTTACCTGCATACAACTCCAACACGGTGCGCTTTAAGCCTTTTATTAAGTATTTGTACAAAATGTGCAGGAAACAGTAAAATAATAACAAGTATTGTATTTGTCAACATTAATTAACAAGAGCAGTATTGTTTAGAAAGGCACAATCCTGCTGGCTGTGCTAGAAAAAACGACTGTATCCTGGAGAAAAATGTTTTTGGAATTATCTCCAAATAAGAAACTGTTGAAATCTAAATTCTGCCAACCAAGTTGCAGATTATCAGTTTGATCTGAAAAACAAAGATTCTGGCTTCTCACTCCATCATCAACCCGAAGTAGGTGTTGTTTGTTGCTTCCTGTCTCCAACAGGGGGCGACCTGTGTCTGTGCAGCCTGAGCTGCAAAGCACTGAGCTTCAGTCACACGCCAGCCAGAGTTGTTTACCTGTCTGCTGCTGCTGCTGCTGCTGCTGCAGTGGAGGATTGTGGGATATGTGTGGGGAGGGAGGAGGTCCATTTGGAGCTACTATAAGTGCTCCAGCAGTGAACTGGCTGTGTTTTCACTTCAAACACGATGCAGCGGAGAGGAAAGCTGGCTGGCTGTTTCTACTCTATGTCTGCATACAGTGTGTGCATGCTATGTAGGAGTGGGTGATGCAGTGCAGGTTGCAGCATAAGCCCCCCCACCCCAACACACACACACACCACCACCTCCTCCTCTGCAGTGTGGGTCTGTCATGCTGTCATGCAGCAGGCAGTGGAGTTACATAAGCCCTGCTGGATGTGCTGCTGCACTACAACGAGCTACGGCCTACAAGACAGTAAACAACTGACGTCACTGCTTCCGTGGCATGCATCAGCTCGCACCGGGACTGAGAGAGAAGGGGAGGAGGAGGAGGAGGAGGAGGGGGAGGAGGGAGGCGGGCTGGTTCATAGTGTGTTGGTGTAGGACTGAGTGATATTTTGGCGTGGAGACACTGAGGGAAGGAGAGAGAATTGGGCTGAGTAATGGAGCTAAAATCCCTCCTCGACATGGCCGGTGATTAAGCGGCGCATCGGCCTCCACACTCTGAGTTGGCGGTGATGTGTGGCAGCAGAGACGGTCGTAAACACTTCCTGTCCCCTCCTGGTCCATGACACAGTGTTTGGCAAAGAGCATCCCATTGATTCATCACACTGAGTGTACAACTTTTCATAAAATACGAGCGGTAAAAGCTGTATTAGATAACACATCAGAAATGGATGAGAGGGATTTTAAAGGAAGCGCTCTGCTCACTTCACACATTCAGATCAGTTTGTTCGTCATGATGAGTAATTATCATCCTGTGAGAAAATGTGTCTGATGTTTTCTGTTGTTTGAGGAAACAAACCTGATGATATCACGGTGATGTCATCAGGGTTACAGTCTTGAGATGTCATCATCTTCATCAGGGGTGCCCAAACTTTTTTCAAAGAGGGCCAGATTTGAAAATGTGAAAACGCTCAAGAGCCAACAGTCCCTTCCTGACATTTTTTAACCATAAAAGGTAAAAGGTTTGCCAAAATTAGCAATTAGCATGAACGCTTTGTAGCCTGCTGTAGCTTGCTTTGGTGATATTTACATTTGACTCTCGGTCCGTGTGAAGAACCACTGCTGTGAGACCAAGAAAGCTTCAAGTTGTGTCACTTTTTCAGCACAGCTGCTCCCTGATAGCTTGTTTTGTCGGTAATGTCTCATTACATCGGATTCTTCATACACGGCAACAGTCTCAGCAAACTAGGCAAACAAAATTGTTTCGGCTTTACTGAAAAAATATTGTGTTTTCCATCTCTCCAGGAAGCAGCGGCCCTCAACGTGAGCTGTCCTTTTTTTATCTACAGTCACCATGGCAGAAATGAGCTGGTAGGGGTCTCAGACTTTGAACTTTAAGCATTCAGATAATTGATCTGTGAGTTAGTGCTCCATTATTATATTACAGTGTTTGCCTGTTTCATCTCTCTTACATATAAATGGAATCTTTTATAAAATGAAAAGTGTGATATAATATTTAATCTACTGTCACACTTTGCCACAAGGTCTCTTGTCAATAACAGTTTGCTTCTTACTTAGTATATTTTGCATATATTGTTACTTTTCCCTTTTTATTTGTAGTTTTTTGAGTTTGTGCTGCTGCGACATCTGACTTTCCCCCCTGGCAATCATAAAGACCTTCACTAATTTTCTGAATCCCCTGCAGAATACGGTAAAATGAAGCATGGCGTGCGTGTTTGGTGTTAGACAGAGTAACATGCCAGCTGCCGATGGTGGCCAGAATGCTATAGCTGACATACATTACCGAGCAACACAGAAACAAATACAGCGTTCCTGTGAGAGTGTGCTTTCAGTACAGTATGTACTCAGTGTTATGGTGCCTAATGTGTGTTCCCAGCAGTTGTTTTATAAACATGGTGGAGAAAAAAAACCTGTGCACTTGCCAAAACCGCTTTTGATGCACGGCCGCCTCGAGGCTCGATTGAACTCCTCACCACATAATCTTACACAAATGCCAGGAGAGATGAGGACAGGGAGATCCTGTTCACCTAAATTGCAGAGCACAAAATATTGTGCTGGGATTTTTTTTTTAAATTTTCTCTTTTTTTTGCAGCTGGCAGGGTGAGCCAGACAGTACCCAGTGACCTTCAACTAAAATTAGATCAGCTTCACACATCGCTGCCATTCCACACTGCGAGCTGCCCTCTTTTTTTCTACCTGTTTAATAGCTGTCTGTCTGTCTCCCCGCTTCACACTGTCATAACACGCTGTGTCATAACAGCTCTCCCTCTTCACTGTTATGAAATTGAATTTCTGATTTAATCTCTCACCATTCTCGGTTTACATCAGACTGGCTGGACAGCCAGCTGACCTGTGCAGAGGTCCTGTTCGGTTACGTCATGTGGCGTAACAGCAGAGAGGTGGGGAGGTCGCCGTGTAGCAGCCTTTCAGTGACCCCGTCTCGGCCTTGGTTTGCGTGAAAGCATGAGATAACAGCTCCTGTAGTTACAAAGTATAGCAGATGGACTCACAAAGAAGGTCAGAGTTAGATTATGGGAGTCTAATGAAAAAAGCAAAAGTGTAGGTCATAGGTAGGTCGAACCAATGAGATTAGTGTTGGTCCTCACTGACCAGATGGAGGTCTTTTCCAACCACAGCAACATGAAAGAAATTTTAAAGTCATTTAATATATATATTGAGAATTCATGTTAAGCCATAAATGATCAGAAATCCACTTTCCCTCTGCTCCTCATGTCTGCTATCATGTTCAGATATCACCACACTTAGCTAAATTAGCTCCATTTAAGAAAGGCTCAGGTGTCATTGGGCCTAATTGAGCCATGGAGACCTGTAATGAGTGTTTCTGGGTCCATTAACGCCATGGTGGATTTGTGTGTGACGAGACGTTTTGGCTTAATGCCACACACTCTCACCCACGCTTCTTTCCACTGACGCCTAAGCCTTTCTAGATTGGCAGTTGCCCGTTTTGCTGGTGTTAGATTTAAGTGCTGCTTTTGACACCACTGAACACGCCATCGTGATTCATTTGCCTAAGCCCTGGCACACCAGGTTTTGTATCTGATTGGTTCTTCTCTTATTTTTTTATAGACGGAATTTGTACTCTCGTGGGAAGTATATTTTTAATGATGCGGCGTGCCTCAGGGCACTGATTTCAGGCCTCTTATATTTTCTTAAGTGCATCTCTTGCGTCTTATTATCCCCAACCATAACTGTTAAATATTATATGTGTAACTGATACACAATTTAATATTCCAGTGAAGTGAAATGTCTTTTATGACATTCAAGAAGTTTACTATTTTAAAGATTAAATTTACAACAAAACACTGCTACTGTCTTGTAACTTTTGATTAAGGAACATTAGCTAAACATCATGTAGATTAGAAAATATGAATGAAAAAAATGTAGTTGTATCTTTTGAAGCAAGCAAACAAAGTGCCTTTCTCTTAACATGTTTATTGTCACTAAAACACATGAGAAGTTGCATTATTATCACTTCATTAAACACAATCTACCGCGCCATTCACAACTCTGTTTAAAGTCATCATTCAGCCCCTGTATTTGACATCTGAATGAGTTATTTTAAAGTCAATGAGCTCATTGTTAAACCAGACTTACCTGTCTTCTGAATAAATATGGAGGGCTCTTGTTATATAGTGTGTACAGTATATTGTTGTACAAATGGGTTGTCAGCATCTTGGTCGTATGTGAGAAGAATGGATGTTAGGGTGACCCTGTGAAATGAACCTCATCCTGTCTTAGTGTAGATTAAATAAAATGCAACAGCCAGTTTTGAAATCAACTAAAAAACTACAAATAAAAATACAAGATTCAGAAAATTGGTTAATATGCAAACTGCTGGTTTAAGTCTTCAGAAACTTCAAATTAGGCAGTGCAGTATGCATGAGAAGTCTTATAATATGATGGGCACGCCACATATTTATGAGCCAACTGTGTAATGTAGGTCATGTTTTAGAGCGCATACTGGAATCCTAAATTAGAGCCATGTGTGTGGACAGGGCCATAGCTGTCTTTTACCACTTTTATCTCTTGTTTTTATCTCTCGTTTGATAAAACATATTGGAGCCCACTGCTCATTTTTGCCCCGTGACCCCTGAGTGGGTTAATCTAGCCCTGCTGTGGGCCCTTTGAGCTGTGAGCAGTGCAGCAATAAAGCTGGTTACACATGAAATAAATCAGCATTTTATTTACATTGGCATACTCTCTCAAATAATTATTCAGGATTTTTCCTCTGTGATTCAAGAAATTTGTTTTTCCACAAAATAAATTTTCATATATATATATAAAAGATTTACCTCAAACAAAAATGTTGGCAAAATAATTGAAATCATGATATATTTATTCACATTATTTATGAGTAAATTACTGTCATGAACACATATAGTCAGTCACATTCATTCCATAGTTGCAGCTTTTGACAGGTCTCCTCCTCTTCTTCTCCTCCTCTTCTCTCCTCTTCTTTTTTAGAGGTCACACAGACTTTATGTGTGTCCTAATTGCAGTTGTATTGCCTTGCAGTTGTGGCCCCTGTGTTCTCATATAAGGCGGCTGAAACTGAAACATGCACTTACAGGCACTTATATAGTCAGGCTTCACTTCCAGTAAGGTCATGTTATCGATTACACTGTATACTGTACACTTTGGCCGCTGTAATAATTACGTGTTGCAGTCTCATTACCCAAGTGTTTCTTTGAACCCTTTGAACTGCCTGATAGAGCTTTCTGAGCAATAACTGCCCCCGTCCAGTCGGGTCGCTGTTAACTGTTAACATGTAACATCAGAAGCCAAACAGCAACCGCGGAGAAGACAACAAGACAGTGCTCTCTGATACATCTTATGTAACATGGTGCTATCACTGGCCCTGCTTTAAGATACGGAGCTCCGCTCAAAAACAACTCTTTACATAACATTCAAACTAATGACAGAGCAATGTTCCGAGGGAGTGTGACATCTTGTTGGACACTGGAGTCAAACTTTGATTCAAACCAGGGAATGGTGCCATGACAGTAAGCTGTGAAGTTTGATCTGAGATACTATTAAAGGGGACATGAGCTTTGAACTGTTTGCTCCATGTTACCTTTATTAACCTATTTATTGTCTGCATTCTTACACAGTGGTCCAGAGACCACAAAGTTTTCAGCGATCCAGATAATTTACATATCTTTAAAGTTCTAACGACAGAGTGAGATTGATTCTTTTACACAGCATTTAACATGCCTGCAGAGACCATTAATCAATCACAAATATGCTCCCAGTTTATTTTGTTTACTGTGTTTCTCAGTGTTATTGGCATGTATTGTTTTGTTTTCCTCAGGCTGACTTTGGCCGTCAGTTAGTAGTACTAAGCTGAGACACTTGGCATAATCCAATAAACAACCAGAGCGTCTACAGTCTGGTCATTCGTAATCAATAATGTACTCACAGCCTCTCTGTATAGATCAGTTTTAAGGGTTGCCACGTTGTGAGAAATTCCTTTTTTTAAATTGTTCTTTCCACATAAATAAATGTAAATTGGGTTCATCTTTTTCATAGCTCTGTAACGGTTAATTTGTTAAACATCTCTTCCAAATGGCAATTCTCCAGCTTGGCAATTGTATTTAGCAGGTCTGTTGAGCTTTTGGAGGTGAAAGTTGTTTTTGACAATGAGCTTATCTGCTCTAATGTTAGCCAATTGTTTGCATGTCCAGCCAACAAGCATTATCAGCATCTGTAACCAACTATTGAGCATTAAAATACTGAATTATTTTGTGGGTTCATGTTAAATAAAAGGCCCCATTTGAAAGTTTCGTTGTTCTACTGTTGTATCGTTGTTAGCATACCCAGCTAACTAGATCACTCATGGTAGTGACTGAGTGTTGAGAATTAAAACAAGTTCATCACATTTTTTGGATAATTTTACTAAACTTCCACACCGACGAGGACTTTTATCTGCTTTATTAGCCAATTGTTAGCAAGTCCTGCTAACTAGCTCAGCCTTTCGACAATAGGCAGATGGTCTGTCCTTCCTGCTAGGAGTTGTAGCTGACTAGCAGTAGAGATGAAATGTTGAGCTTTAAAAACATACATTACTTTGAGACATTATTTAAATGAAAGGCCCTATTTGTGTGGAAGGTTATCAGCTCTGATGTAAGCCAATTGTTAGCATAACTAGCTAACTAGATTGCTACCAGTAGTGACCAAGTATTGAACATTAAAAATAACATAATTTTGTGGTGTTTATGTCAAAATAAACAGCCTAATTGTTGTGGAGGTTCATCTGCTCTAAATGTAAGCCAATTGTTAGCATAACTAGCTAACTTGCTTACCAGCAGTGGAGACCAAGTGGTGAGCATTAAAAATATACTTTAATATGTAGAGTTATGTTATATGACACACCCCATCTGTTTCAAAGTTTTTCTGCTCTAATGTAAGCCAATTATTAGCATGTCCAGCTAACTAGCTTACTAGCAGTAGTAACTAAGCAGTGAGCATTTAAAATGACGTCATTTTGCAATGTTTATTTTAATTAAAATATGAGGAAGCTGTTCTGAATGCTCTTACAGTTACAGGGATGGGCTACATTAACATATCAGTCACTTGTCAACCATTAAAAATGAAAGTTTACAAATATAAACAATTATGTAACCTCAGCAGTCAAACAGGGCTGGGCCTTTAATGATCCTTTCTTTATCTTACTAATAACAACTGGACCTACGAGGAAAAGGCTTGTTTATTTCCTTGTGTTCCACATGGATCAGCGACTGAAATATGCAGTTCAAGCTTCAGTTTTCTAGCACAAAGTCTTGAGCCGTTAAGTGCATATTTAAGGACCTTTCACTGAATTCTTGTTTTAAAATGATAATTCCATTCAGGTCAGGCAGGTCTCATTTCAGCCAGCCGAGTAGTTTTCTGACGACTTTGTTTTCCTCCGATCACGCTTTGCACAGTCACACACGTATTGAGTGAGTGATGCATTCAGGTTCCTGTTCAAGTTCCAAACGTTGCTATCGTCAACCCCAAAAGGACAAAGTTCTTCACTGTTGCTCTGGTGTTTCAGAGGCATGTTTGCTGCAGTGCACATTTTAATCTGATGTTAAATCAGAACATAATAAATTCCTCTCTATCAAAAAACAGGCGGCCCATTGGAGGCTGCAGTGGCTATTTTGACAACAGTAAGCCGTCTCAAAGCCTCCCAGCTCTGGCGTTCTCCTGAGCAGCACAAAAACAAGCACAAGTCCCTTTTTTGTTGGAAAGGGTGGAACTTAAGAACTGAGGCGGCCTTCAAACAGCGTTACTCATAAAACATCGTCACAGGTGTGTCTAATTTGGCTTAATGAGAACATACAAAGATAATCTCATGCAGGTGTTCTAGTCTATAAGTACTCATGGCTGTTTAGATTTTTATTTTTACTATATTTGCACGTTTGTGAACAGCACAGAGTGTATGTGCATCCCTGGCCGTTTGCTGGATTCGGTTGTAAGGGTTTTTGGGTGCAGCATCTTTGCGTGTCACCGCTCTCCATTAAGCTCCTCTGAATGTGTCTCCCACTCTGTAAGCTTTAGCCTCGTGGCTGGCATGTTTGACGGATGATTTACTTGGCCGCTGAGCACGCAAACATGCCCCGGGTGTGACCTCAGTGTGGTGGTTGTTGTTGTGCCGCTGACTAAGATTTCTATAGGCACTAACCCAGTCCCACTAATAGGATTGGGCCCAGTTTCAAACTCCTGCAGACAGATGCTGGTGAAAAGTTCATGTGGGGCATATGGGAGGCAGGAATAACACTCCTGTGCACACTGCAAAACTCTTACAGGTTTACAGAATGTAGGAGACGTAAATCCTCGCTTCGCTACACGAGCAGAACCTCCGAAGTGTCGCTTTAAACATGCAAGAACAACTTTAGACATCTCTACGATGAATGTAGCCAGGGTGACACACACATGACAATGAATTTTAGGTAATTATCTTACTCAAATATAGGGTTATATAATGCATTGTTCAGCATATTACACAACTCTTCTATTGTGTTTGAAACTGGTATATTTGTCACATGTGTGCTTTCTGTGTGCAGACGACTGTTTTTACTTGTCATACACTGACATGTTTTTGTGGAAAGCCTACAAGGCACGGCCCATTGATACCCGACGCACTGACTCACAGACTGTCTGAGGCTGCTTCTGAGCAGTCTGACCCAGTCCCACGGCAGCACGAGGCCACGGAGGAGATGCGTGGGGGCATCACACAGTCTGAAGCGGGTGGGCTCCATGAATAGAATCCCTTGGAAAGAAATATTGACCTCTTTTGCACGTCAGTAACACACAAACATACAACAGGAAACACGTCAGCTGTGCATTTTTAGCAAACATGAGGGGGATTTTCCATGGAGGAGCCGAATCTATAATGGCAACAACGCCTGAGGTGTGTGTGTGTGTGTGTGTGTGTGTGTGTTCAGCATAAGTAAGCTGAGTGGGACTTTATCGTTGTTGTGTGACTGTAAAACTGTGGTTATTGGTCGTAAAAGCACACGCGTCAGGACACAGCGAGCTCAGAAAGCCCGCCGGTGTGCGTGGTGTGTGTCGTAAAGCTCAGCGGTGTGTGTGCACACACTTATGTTTCTGTATGTGAGCACAGTTTGGAGTGCAACACTGGCCATATCGTTAAGCTGTTTGTCTGAGCTTGAGTCAGCGTGGACATCTGTGTGTATGTGTGTGTATGTGAGTCGCCCTGTGGCCCAGGTTACAGAGGAACATGTACTTTCTGATAGATTAAGCCTTACATAACTCCACATTCCACTCAGCAGGTAAACAAGCGCTGGGGACTGGAGTCAAAAACAGGGAGGCACCGGCTCGACGACTCCAGAGCCTCCGCGACCCACATGCATACAAGCTGAAGCTGTCATTAACATGTGTACAGTTTAGAAAGCTCAGTAATTAGCTCAAACTGTAAGCATCCATTTGCTCAGTCAGCTAATTGTCCCTGTACAGTAACGGTCTCCATGGACGGTTGAGGAATGCAGGAAGAATGTTTGCAAGACTAAAAATATGCAAACATGCCAAAAAGCACAGAGTAGTTTTATTGTACTTGATATGTTTTCAGTTATGAAAGGAAATATCGGAGCTGCTGCACATATTTGAAATGAGTTGGGGAAGAAAAGTGTTTCTGATCATGTATTCACTTCTGTCTTGTCTTATTGTCTGTTTTCCCTCCGTTATTTATCCTTTAACACCTTCCTCCCACACCTGCTCTGCATCAGCCCCGTTAGCCCTGCCTGCTGCCAGCCAATCAGCTCCTCTCCTTTTCCGTCATCTTATTTCTTTCACCTGAGCTTCTTCACCTGCCTCTCATCCCCTCGTCAGTTTATTTTTGTATTCACGTTCAGTCTGGGCCAACTTGCTCCGCTCTCTTTCTGCTTTTTGCCACGCTTGTCCGAAAAAAATCTTGCTTTATGCTCAAAGTCGACAAATTTTAGTAGAAGCACCTTAATTTTTTTTAGCACTGAGCAATGATATAGCAAAGAAAAGAGCAGCAAGCAAACATAAGGCCCCGTTCATTCCTACGAAAGTCGCTTAGTGGTGCATGAAACCACAAAACTACGACTTCTGAGTGTAAAATTTGAGCATTCGCACTAGAGAAACATGCCAGTTGTGAAGGATGACTTGCAGTTTAGCTGGACTTGACTGGAGATATAATGATTTAGTAAATCTCTGCTGAATAAACCACGTAAACATGAGAATGGCATTAATCCATAAACACTCAGTAAGAAAAGAAATCAACATATGTTCCCAAATGTTTAACTTCTTCTCAATCTGCTTTTCATATCACTCGTATTATTCTAAAGTAGAGACTAATCTATCAATATACATGTTAAATAAAAGTACACACATAATTCTATTAGTCTCCTGTGGCTGTAACTGTGGCTTGTGAAACTTTAGATGTCAAAAGTTCATGTTAGACATGAAGGGCTTGGAGTTTTTCTTATTTGGCAATGCATGAGTGCCGACAGATTAGAGCCAGGGCTATAAGAATCTGGGGTTTAAAAGGAATTGGAAAGATGCAATTAAATCCTGCAGTTCAACAGAAGTGAGCATGAAATAATTCAGTGCACTAACGCAAATGGAAAGATAAGATAAGATAAACTTTATTGTGCCCTGAGGCGAAGCTTGGCTCCAACTCCAAGCTGCTGCTCAGGAAACATCAAAGTAGACACAGACGTGCAGGTAACATTACAAAACAACAAGCTGATTACATTCATGTTAAATACACAGAAGAGCCTCCTGCACCTTCACATCGGAGCTTTACGCTGAGTGTTAAGGCTTTAATGCATTCTGACGCAAATCACTTTTTGTAGCTGTTTAACCTAAAGGCTGGGAATAGGCTCAGAGGCAGCAAAGGTGCTGCTTTCACAGTCTCCTGCAGATGCATGAGCCGCACTAATACGTTTACAGAGATGAGATTAGAGGAATGTATGGGGCGGGGGGGGGGTTGAACTCAGGCGTAAACTGGAGGGACTGTATAGCTGCTTTGAGCCTCTCTGATGAAATGCATTTCATTTGTTCTTTCACACTCTTAGCCAGAGGTGTTTATGATAACCGCAACATTGAATAAAATTCATATCATGTATATAAAACAGCGCCTCCCAATTCATCTCCATCCTTCCGACAAATTCATCGAGTGTTTTTGCTCTTTTTGTACACTTTTAAGGTGTCAGAAATTAAGAGAGCAAAGTTTGTGGTTAGCTAATGTCATTATTTCAGTTAGCATGACAAAACTGTTTCTGGTATTTGTAAGACTGATCGCTGAGGACTGCAGAACAATTAGCTCCGCCCTCTTTTTGCTCAGCTCAGATTTCACTGAGATTCAGTCTGAGTAACGCAGCCCGTCATAAGAATTGCAGAGGCAAATTTCTCTGATGAACCAATCAGCGACTAGCGCGAGAGGTTCATTTCGATGATGTCGAAGTCAAACGCTTGTTTACTGCAGTCTAGTCATGGCCTGCTTTGGTTTGTCAGGCTACCAAAAACCAAAAACTACGCAATATTAAATAACAGGAACGTTCCGATCAGACAGATATCAACCTTGGCGACCTGGATACTGTTTTTTTGTGATTACTTTTGTGATTACTACACGAAGGGAAGAACAGGAGCCTGCAGTAGGAGTCTTTCTACCAATCTGTGCGTTGTGGACATGAGACTAATATGCCTCGGGTACAACACACCACATTAAAAAACACTGCACGAAAGCACCAACACTGACAAAAATAACGAGCATCACAACCAAATATAACAACATCTATGTGGGTTTTTTTACAATTGGTGAAAAATTAACGTTAGCCTTCCCACCTGTCCTGTCGGCAGGCAATGGATGTTTGAGCCGCTGTCTCTGAGGAGCGAGAGATAGTGGCTGCTGCTGTTAGCGCTGTTAGCGCTGTTAGCGGTTAGCTCTGGCTTGTTGCTGAATCTACTCGATGATAATCTTATTTTATTTCAAGCAAAAAACTTCCAATTGTTTATTTTCATGATGCATGGCAGGTCAGAATCTCAATGACAACACAATATAACCAATTATTGAACACATTTTTAATGTTAGCCAATAGCAGAGCTGCTCATCTGTCGAATGTTAACAGGGCGCACTACTTCGTACAGTCGATGTGGAATCCAACTGGTTTAGGGCTGCTCCAATGGTTTTACAGTTAACCCGATAGCACGACTACTGGGATTCAATTCTGCAAAGATTCTCCAATGGAGCGTGCCCACACCCATGTCACAAAGTGGATCATGGGTCTGGTTTACCAGGCTAGGTGTTTATGTGAATGACATCTGAGTTTGACCATTTTCATCAACTATAAAATCCAAGATTCAATTCTTTGTTTTTTGAAAAGTGGCAGTGGATAGTAACATCAATATTTTAACAGATATAAATGTACCCGAGTTAGCTGAGCGGCTTATTTTCATTGGCAGTCATTTCGCCTGATGTAACTGGGCGTCCTAGAATAAATAACAACAAGGAAATTTCATCATGTAAAACAAGTAAAAACATATTAATGAAGTAAAAAAAATCATATAATACAGTTAAATCATATTAGAGGATAAGATCCACCATCATATGATACAGATGAATGAAAAATATATAATAAAAGTGGAGCTAGTGAAACCACTATGGATAATAAAAATGTAATAACTCCGATGGAGTTGGATTCATGCATAATTCGGTAAAAACAATCAAAATGATGCATCAGGTGCACGTCTGTGTTTGAATGTGTGTTTTGTAGCTTTTAGGTCACCAGCAGTATCATCCCAAATCCAGTGAGTGAGGCTGTGTGCTGAGGGCCGCCCTCAATGTTAAACTGCCATGCTACGCATTATAGGCTTAAGCTAATGCCTCATTAGCATCAGTGTCTCACTGACTCCGCTCTGACACAGCATCCTCCTCCACTGCAGAGGACCTGTTAGCATCACTGCCAACCACACAGAGCTGGACGACACTGAGGCTGAGAAAGGCTCGCCGCAGCACGCGGCTGTTCGCCGGCGCTGCATGTCTCACAGCTGCATTCAGAATCCAGAGACTGCAGCAAAGCTGAGACGTGTTGCGTGTGACAGTTATTAGTTCCATCTCCAAATGTGAGCGGTGTCACAGAAACATCTGATCATGTTTGGTTGGTGCATTTTCTAGATTACCATTTGCATCTGAAGGGTGTGTTCACGTCAAGCCTGTTTGGCGTTGTTTGTTCAAATTCCTAAGCACAGGTGGCACCAAACTACCTCACACCTGCACACTGCTGAAGGTTGCAGTGAGATCATCACACAAAACAACAGGAAATGACCCCAAATACTTGGTGTGACACTTATTTTTACTGCAATACAAGCAACAAAGTGATCGCACAGTAATTATCTCTTGACAGCGTTGTGTGTCTTTAATTTTGTTTGCCCTCAGGCAGTAAAGGTCAGACCCGCGCAGACGGAAATGTGGATAAGCTGACAGGGTTTATGTGCATGACTGTATGTGTGCATCAAACTCACCATGACTCCTAATCTGGGCTTGCGTGTTTTGGTTTTTGATTGTGACGGAAAACATCGTGCTTGAACCGCAGATATCATGCAGAGGCCATGTTTCCTGACATGTTAGGATTAAGTGTCAGAGGGCGAGCAGTGTGTGGGAGATTTATGTATTTTAATGCCGGTATGAATTCAAACGGATTTGTTTAGTTACTGGACATGAAGCAAGAAGTCTGCTTTATGATATCAATGACGGTGGTGACGGATTAAATGACATAAAAGAGAATGTGGACGCTGACCCTTTAAGACCCATATCAACATCTGCTGATATTCCAAACTGAATTTTCTCAGCAACTGTAGATTTCCATGATGTTTTGCACAGATACTCATGGTCTCTGTGGGATGAATCCTATCCTGCTGATTTCAATGAGCTCCTTCCTCTCCTGCGCCACTGACAGATTTGAATTTTTGGCCCCAACTGGATGAATAGCAATAGCCAGAGATGGCAAAAGTACACACATTCTTTACTTGAGTTGAAGTACAAATACATGTGTAAAAAAAAAAAAGACTCTGGTAAAAGTAGAAGTACTAACTCAAGTTCTTTACTCAAGTAAACATATTAGAGTACAGTTTGTGAAATGTACTCAAGGTATAAAAGTACAACTTTCCCTCTGAAGGACATTTCTGTGGACTATTGTTATTATTATTACTACTGTGTTGTTAAAGCGTCCTGAGCTCAGCCAAAAAGACAAAAGCATTCAAACTAAAGTAATAAGCCTGTTTGGAAAATGGAACAAGGAGAAAGTTCAGATATTTGTGTTCAAATGTGGAGAGGAAAAGTCAAAAGATGTCAGAAAAATAAATACTAACAAAAAAATATTCTTACGTAAAGTAACAAAGTATTTGTACTTTTTTACTTCCCACCTCTGGCAATAACTTGAAACCCCTGACTTCTGTCACTGACATCAGATCAAAATTCAAATTGGATTTAGACTTCAGTTTGAGATTTGCAAAAGGTAATGAAAAACCCATCAGCCTCTGCTGTAATTTTTGTTTAGCAAATGTTGCAATGCTAACAGGCTAAACTAACATGATTAACATGACCTGCTAAACATCAAAGCTAGCTTTATCATTGTGAGCATGTTAGCATTCTTATGTTAGTCAGTAGCACTCATATTTGGACAAAAACTGACAGAAAGATGAAAAGATTTCTAATCTAAGTTGGGTATTTCCTCTCAAATGTTGCTCTGAACCTCACCGTGACTGAGAAATACATTCATATAGATAAAGCATACTGCGCTAACCCTTTGTGAATTAATTGAAGACTTATATGCAATGCAGAAAAAAACATCACTGCATGATCAAAAGTAAAATTTTACACGTATAAAGACATGGATTTAGAAATGTGACTGAGAATCCTAAAGTAAAATCTAATCTGTGGAGAAAGATGGAGTCCACAGCTGCATCAAATAACCATCAGGTTCCTCTTCAAACAACCCGAGGGCGTACTGTACATTGTTTAAAACACGTCATCCTCTCAACATCTAAAGGTCGAGCAAACTCTATACATGAAAAGCGGAGTAAAGGTAACGCTGTTGTTGTCAGACTGCGGATTTGCATGTTTGCTATTAGCAAGCCTCTCATTGGCTGTGAAACCAGTGAGTGTTCACATGCTTGGCCTGAGGCTGCGGTGACTCGTCTCTGCCGGTGTGATGTTTTTCTCATCTGAAGAACTCAGCCTGCACACAAAAACACAAAAGACTGAGATTAAATTTCAAATGAGCTGATACTTGTGGCTGATTAGTCTGGAGGAAGAAACTTTATAAGTGTGACATGTATTAATGAGAGCATGTAGACTCACAAAACTGAGACAGAGATATTTAAACGGGTGATTCCTGTCCATGCCCCGGCTTGTTTCTGTAACATTATGAGGCATTGCTCTCAACTTTTGGATAAATGCTGTTAAAAACAAAGTTTACTCCCATAATGCTGTTAAAAATAGATATGACAACATACACATAAACAGGCAGTCTTTGAATCTTAAATTTGTCTGTTATCTAAATATAAAGGCTAGCTAAGGAGTGGTTAGCTTAGCATATATGTTGTAAGAAGGACAAAACAGCCATTCTGGTTCTTTCTTGAGTTTATTATTTGACACATAATGTCTTGTATATTAGTTTTAATGAAAAAGAAGTGGAAAAAATAACAGTTTGTCATTTAATGGGAGGTATTATCTGAAGAGCCAGGCTAGCTTAAAGGCTTTGTGCTAAGCTAACTGTCTCTGGGCTCTTTAGCTTTAGAATGAAGGTGAATTGCAGTCTTTTCCTAAAAAATGTCAGTGTTGCCATCAAATATTACACGTAAAAACTTTGAATTAAAGGCTTTTATCTCAGTGTATAATTACAAGTTAGCATGTTAGCTTTATAGCCCTATTTTGTGGCTTTCTTGCTAACTTCCCCCTTCTTAATTTTTGGGTTCTTTCCTTTAAACATGTGACTCAACCAAAGAGATTCTTCTTTTAAACCTGCTCTTCGACTGGGAAACTTGAAAATCCCCTTAAAAGCTTTTATCATGAGGTCAGCAGGGTGATGTTTTGCAGTGAACTGGAGCAAGGTAGCATGGGAGAAAGTCACCCTGCAGGCTAC
This sequence comes from Naso thynnoides, assembly GCA_029783665.1. Taxonomy (NCBI): domain Eukaryota; kingdom Metazoa; phylum Chordata; class Actinopteri; order Acanthuriformes; family Acanthuridae; genus Naso; species Naso thynnoides. Next base: position 14,929,900 of record JAQLOL010000017.1, read on the forward strand.
TCAGGTCACTCAAGACGGTGATCTGTTTTAGCTGACTCCAAAATAGTACACTGACACAAGCCAATGCAGTCTATAGTACCGGCTTTCAGCAAACTCACTATGATACACCAGCTCATCAGAGACGCAAAAATATGAGCTGACGTGTGCTTGGCTCTGTTACAACAGTGTTTTCCCAGAGACTTTCCTTTGCAAAACATGTTTACGAGCTGTGAGAAAGTGTCTGCTGATAAGACGGCATGTGGACCAGCAGGCTGGAGTCTTCCACTCCACTGCCAGCGTGGTAAACAGCAGCAGTGGGCGGGATCTGGGCTCCACATGCTGTGCAAACACGTGGAATCTAAATGTTATGAACCAAGAGAAACAGAGCTGCGGAGACTTGAGCTTTCCACAAAAACAAAATGCAAAAAGAACATTATTGTTCTCTTTTTTTAAAAAAAATCTGCTTCCTCACTGAAAGCAGCAAATAATGCAGCATCTGTGATCACTACATGCACTCTGTACCCACTCAATGCACTTTGGCTCAAGTCTAACTGAGCACAAGACCAAAACGGTGCCAGTGCTGCCACACATGGTCCGTAAGGCTCTCACGACGTTTTAAAATAGTGGAAAACTTAAGCCAGAAACTTTCACTGGCATTGCTGCAAGAATTCTGTGGACAAAAAAAAAAAAAAAAAAAAACAGATCAAAATGAAGAATGTCCAGTCTTCAGATACTTAGCCAAACATCCAGATTTTTGCCTCAAGGCAGCTTTCTGTCAGGGCAAGCATGTAGACGTGATGTCTGATAAAAGCCAAAGGGATTCAGCAGGAACACATCAGGGCTGATTGACCTGTTGCCCTTCATGTAAGGGAAGATTCTACAGTAAGGAAAACTTGTCAGTACACCACCTTTGCTTTTTTCAAACAGAACCAAACAATGCAGGCGTAGTGCTGCACCACTGTGTGATTTCTAACATGCCGGTGTTTTGGACAGCTTCGGCCTCTAGTGGCTCCGGCTCCCAGATTTCACAAGATTTTAAGCTGAAGTAGAAAAGGTCTGAAAATCAAGCTAGCTGTAGCATGAGACTCCTAAGGAAGCACATTTGCTGCCCCCTCCCCTTCCTGTTTTTGCTTCGGCTCGTGTTTTATTTCGTTTGTTGTCTCTCTCTCTCTTTTAAGCCCAGTTTGCACCAAAGATTCATGATGAGACCAAACGGTCTCAGGGAAAGTCGGGCGGCGTAAACTGCTCCGGCTCAGCTCGACTCAAGCCGGCTGACAGTGTTGCCTGCAGCTCAGCTTGTCATGTCGCCAGAGGCCAGTTTTGGAATGTAAAGCATGTCACTTGTTCCAGTCAGCTCATAGTGACATCACCTGTCACTAAAAAACGTTTTATAAAGCGGCCAATAGGAACAGTGCTCTCTAATATGACCTGTGATTGGCCAAAAAGTATCTGTCATGGTCTGAATGCAGAGCCAAGGAGAGAAGCAGGAGTCTGGATTTTTTTCAGACCACTTGAATTCTAAAATGCTGAAAGGTTATTATGGGATTTAAGTGCGATGACACTGATAATAAGGTGCTTACCTCAGCTTTAAAGAGTGTGAATGGGTTCTGCATATTGACCTTTTCTGGCAAAAACAGGCCTGCAGGCAGGAACTTACTGACTGACGTTTTTAGCCAACAGAGCTGAATGTATGCTACGCTAACCCTCCGCTAACGCTAAGGTTAATATAGCAGCCTCATCTTCTTGCCATAACCTTCGCCTACAGATTTTACTGACAAATGGGAAGGGGATTAAATGTTTAGGAGTCGTGCTGTAGCTGTTTGAACCAACTGCGAACGTTGGCAGTGCTGCTGGTGAAGGAGAGACACAGGATCATCTCTGCGATGAAGCTGATGTAGTAGGCTTGTGTCTATTGTATTATTTTAAAAAATCAAGAAAGCTTGCCCCAAATGCAGGATGAGTGATGAAAAAAAAATTTAAATGTTCTCCAATGAGAGAAAAGACTTGATTTTGATGTAAAAATACACAGGAAGAATTTTTTTCAACATGTATTTGGCATATGGCACGAGATACATGAACAGTAACATACATATACATGATAAAAACTGGGTATTTTTTAATTTTATTTATTTATTTTTTCCATGTCACGGGGTCTTTAACTGATTGTTACAACAAGCAAAAATGAACAAGAGAAGCTTCATTAATTGCCCTTTTCCAACCTACAACCTGCAACCTCTTAACTTCAGCAACTTTACAAATAGAACAAAAAAGTTATCGATGTTTACTCCAAAGTTACAAACTGCAGCTTTAAGCTTGTGCAGCACTTTGGTCCACAGTGTAAATGTGCTCGATGAAGAAACTTCTCTTCCTCTTTTAAAAACTCTCCTAACCTCTGCAAGCATATTGCACATACTGTAGTTAAGCTAGCTGATGTTAGCTATGTTAATTTTTAAGTAAACATTAATCTTTGATGTTATGAAAATGTCATTATATTATCTTGCAGCTTTACTGGTCTGTTGGGCTTTTAAATTAAAAACTATGAATTAATAATGATGAATTCTAAATTGATATAACTCAGGTTTTTGTTTTTGTTTTTTTACTTTTTGAGTCCTCTCTCTTTAACATGAGGAATTTTTCATGGGAGTTCAGATTTTCAGCGCTCTACCCACCACCGGTCCCTCTAAAATATATGTCAGTATGTTACGTTTTCATGTGGGATCATGAGTGCTGTGTGCCTCTGTCATCTTGTCTGTGGAGAACCAGAGCTGGCTACTGTAAGTGGGTCACAGCTCCGCCCTGCTGCTGCCGCGCGGTGAAGTTCAATGAGCCCGCTTGAAACCCTCCTTAGGCTGATTCAGGGAGAAATAATGGGGCCAGCGACTCCCAATCCCCTCAAGAGCCGCAGCACAGCACGGCAGCAAGCTGGCAGGGAGGCCCAGTGGAGCACAGGGCGGACGAGCTCGCCAAAGGAGCAGCTATTTGCACTTTAAGACCCTAATCTACAGTGCATACCACACATGCTGTTCTAATATACGGTGCATTGGGTGCATCGGGTCCATACCAAACATAAGGGGACATTTAGAGTTCAGTTTCATGTGATTATCTCCAGTTTGGTCACTCTCTGCAGATCAAGCCACTAACAAATCAGGCCTGGGTCACGGTTTCGTTCTCAGTGGAGCTGCTCTTTAGTTTCTTGAGAGTAGATGACCTGTTTATTCAACCAGTTTAGCATGAGTGGTAGTTTTTAGCCTGTAATTATAACCAAAACTGGCGCTGGTCACTATAGTACACAACTCACAATTCAGCAGAAAAAGCTTGAACAAAATGGCCTAAAAAATTGAAAAAATAACAGATGCTGTTCAAATGTTTAGAGAGCGCGTGCAGTTTATTTTCACATGCTTGTTTGTAATCAAATTAGCATATCCACTTAAGGCTGCTTGTTTAGTTAACATGCTGCTAACCACCTTTACATGTTCCCCTTAGTGAAGCAGGCCTAATACACACCACTCGATGTCATTCAAAATTGCAAATTTCCTGATCTTCAAACCAGAGATGTGACGAGTTCAATGACACGGAGCCTCCAGATTTCATGTCTTCCGCGTCTCAGCCATGATGAATTCCTCCTTGTTTGTCTGCGTGTGTGTACAAGCATGGGATAGTAAATTTGATGCTAAATTTGGGAATAATTGGGGGCAGCCAGAAATAGACCAGATAGACACACACATACACTTCAAAAGAGCATCCTGTAAACTGTATTTTAAGGAGCGCGTAACTGTTGTTGCACAGCTTGAGAAATTCACGTCCCTGACAAATTTTATTTAGCAAGCCGTCCTTTATGTTGACAATGACAACCAGCAGCAACAAAACATCATGTAACAAAGACGTATGTTGTCGTGTCCTTCTCCTGCGGTTTGCCTTCAGTTTGCCTTTTGCTGAAGAAAAAGAGAATAAAAAATGTTTTTCTAGGACAGTCAGTGCAGAAAGGGGTGAGGAACATTGTGTCCCTTCTGGTGGCTTGGTGGTGGGTTCTTATGTAAGGCTGGTTTCTGCCTGGCAGCAGAGCTGAGCCCCACTGACACTGTCACACTGCTAATTAATACACACCAGCTAGAGGTGTGCCCTCAGTGGCAGCGGGTGTGTGTGTGTGTATTCGTTTTGTGTCTGTACTGGTGAATTATGCCCATAAAGACCATTAAAGACCATTGTAATCCCACTGTAAGTGTGAGATGTTTTTCAGTTTTAGGGGAGGACTTGAAATGATACGTGTAGAATGAAAGAAGCAATATTCTCCTTCTGTTGCAAATTAGATTGTCATGATGTAAGTCAATCAGTTTACATTCTTCCTGTTTGCTTTTTTTCTCCCACCATCTGCCCTGAATCACCTGACCTTCCCCACCCACCTGCACCTGTTCCCACTCTCCCAATCAGCCGTGTAGCATATGCACCCGCCCACTTTCATGTCACATATCCATTAATTTTCTGTTCTTTCTATTCTTTTCTGTTATGGCTAGGGCTGTCATTGGTAACGCTTTATTATTTTTCAATCGCATTAATCGCATGCTGCTTTTTTGTCCCTTCAACACACCCTTAGTCAAGATGCTGTAGTGGTTTCCTGCTTCCTATTGGCAGAAGGAAGACAACAGTACACTTCTGAATGTTTTTTTTTCTTTTTGTTATTCACCTCCCTCCTGAGTTCAAGTCAAGAAGATAGATCCCATTCTTTGGACTGTGTGCAGTAACAAGGAAGAGACGGGCAGAGCTCACCCACCGCTAATTAGCTTAGCTCAAACACTGGTAGTCAATG
>JAQLOL010000017.1:15006168-15022994 GCA_029783665.1 Naso thynnoides
AAAACAGACCTGAAAAAGTTTTTTTTTCCCGCTGAATCTGTCGCAGCGTGACTTTATTTCAGACCGCAAAATTTTCTGAAACTTTTTTCTAAACGGAGTTTTTGCGTTAATAACGCGTGAAAGCAGCGCGGGGCAACAATCGTCACATCCGCGTGGACCTCGCAGCGATCAAACGCATCCAGATTTTTTATTTATTTATTTTATTTTAAAGTTCTCACCTGTTTTCGGACTCGCGGTTCGTGACAAAGACGTCCGGTTCCGTGTCCGCTTGTCCGGTTGTCCGCTTGTCCTCGGTGTCCTCGGTGAGGTGCGGAGGGCGAGAGACGCGCGGCGCTGTGACGCGGCAGGCATGAATGAACGCGGGGTACAGGGAATGATGCGCTGACGTCACATGGAGTGGATTGGCCACGCCCCCTCCTGTTAGCCGACAAACAGCCTGTGTCAGCAGCGTGCAGCATTTCCAAAGATGTTTTTTTTTTTTTAAATTATGGGATGTTTTCTCTGAAAACATGTCTGATGGTTTTTAGAGTAAATGTGATAGAAAATAATCAGAAACGCTCTAATGTTACATTTGAAATGATGGGACACAGAACTGTAGTGCCCCCCCCCCCTCTGTAAATATGGAACTCCACAAAGTTTATTATTTCTAGTTTAGTTAATCCCTTAAAATTCCGGTGAATTCATCCAAAAGGTGATAAATTAATGGTTCTAATGTGATGTACCTGCCTCATGTGCATGTGGTCTGAGCAGACTCCACAGGCTCAGGACATGCAGAGACGGCTGTAATCTTTCACGAGAGGCCCGCTGGTCCCATTATGTTACATGTTGGTCAGAAATATCCTGAAACTGAAATGTTGTGCTGCTGCAGAGTCGTGCTGGCCCACACGTCTCATGCTGCAGGCTGAAGGAAACGTCTTGGTTTGGGTGAGACTCCTGCCATAATCGCACTACAAGCATTTTAATATCTTATCTGATGAAAATGAAAATAAGGATTTTAAGATTAGAATTTCCTCTTATTTGGGAGTTCATGCTGGGATTACAATATCAGTCCACATAATTGCAATTAGATATTTTTTCAACATTTGCAGCCCCACTATGAAGACTATAGAGTTGTGTCACAACTGCGTGTTCTTCCTGTGTGTGTGTGTGTGTGTGTGAGATCTGGATGTGAACACAATGCAGATGCTCGCCTCGGCTTGAATCATGCAACACAAACAAAAAATAAGAGGAAACTCTTTTTTCACTCTGTGATTGAACTTTTCTCTGCACAGACAGTGAAGATGTTTCTGTCCTGTGAATAGTTCAGAGGCTCCACAACAGAGAATGTAGGACAGACTTTTGTTTTTAAGAATATCCTGCAGCTCTGCGTGTGTGTGTGTGTGTGTTCAGAGTATCCAGCGTGTTAAAGGTGTGTTAGGTTTCCTGTGTGTGTGTTTGTGTGTGTTGCATGTTGTTCTCCTGTTGTTTCCTCGCCTGCGTGCTCATCAGGCTGCTGTCTTCCATTCGGTGATTTTGTGCAGGAGAGGTCAAAGGTCCATTTCTGTCTCGTAAAAATCCTTCGATGCGTTGAAAGGTTGCTCTGAGTCTGCTGACAGCTCTTCACACCTTTGGATGAACAGCAAACAGGATCTGCCGAAGGCGATGAAGACGCTGAAATGACGTCAGTGCTTTTATTCGGCGTCTTCATTGTGATGTGTTGCTAATTTGCTGTCGCTGCTTCCTCTGCAGACCGCTGTGCTTCAGTATCTCTGAACCCTGAAGTTCCTCGTCTGATCAAGAGTTGAACTGGACTCGTTCTACAACCTGAGCCGCTGAGTTCTGGAGCTTATTTTGGGTTTTGACGGCGGTCATAAGATGCATTTCTTCCTCTTTGTCTTTTCCTTTGGCTTGTCTTTCGCTCTGTTTTTGCAGCCATTCGTTTCCCTCTCTGTCGTCTTTTTATACCTTCTATATTTTTGCTTCCTCACGCGGCTGAGGCCTCTTTTACCTCATCCTTTTTTACCTCGTCCTCTTTTACCTCATCCTCTTTTACCTCGTCCTCTTTTACCTCATCCTTTTTTACCTCGTCCTCTTTTACCTCGTCCTCTTTTACCTCGTCCTTTTTTACCTCGTCCTCTTTTACCTCGTCCTTTTTTACCTCATCCTTTTTTACCTCGTCCTCTTTTACCTCGTCCTCTGCCCTGACACCAAAATACCTCTGCTTTCCTTTCCTTCATTCCTTCCTGTACGTGCTTTTTATTGCTCTGGCTTTTCTTTAACTTTTCACTTCTTTTCTGTCACTTTCTTTCTTTTCCTTTTTGCTTTCCTCTTTTCCTTTCTTGTTATTTACCTTCTTCAACTTTCTCTTCCTTCCCTGCCCTTGTTTCCTTTCCTCTCTGTTCCTTTTCACTTCCTTCCCTCTCTCTCCTTCCTTTTCTGTCCTTCCTTTTTCCTCCTTCGGTCTGCCTTTAGTTTCTTGTCAGTTCCTTTCTTTCTCTTTCCAGTCATTTACTTCTTTTGTCCTTCCTTTTATTTTCCTCTCATTTCTTTCTTTTTAATCTCTTGCTTTCCTTTCATTTTGTTTTTAAAATCTGATTTTATAATGTCGAGTGTTTCTTCCTTCCTCCTAGAGTGGAGCCAAACAGCCGGCGCTCAGCGCAGCTGTTGTTGACATGATTTTCATCCAGTGGTTTTCTTTGTCAATAACATCTTCATGACAACCTACTTACGATAAGGAGCTGCAGCTTTGATCTTTTGTCTGAACTATCTTGGACAACACTTATCAGAATCTGATCAGCAGTCAGTTTATTTTAATAGAAAATCAACGAGCTCAAATCTGTGAATCCAGATTTTTCCGATCCAGCCTTGAGTCGATGTTTATGCAGGTTATGAAAGAAAGTATGAGTCCAAGGTGATCCTCACTGTGAGCGCTCTTTGCAGCAACATTTAATTTGTCGACGGAGGTGTTGATCCACAGATCCGTCGCTCTGCTCTGCTGGTAAACAGCTTTGTTTGTTGAGAGTTTGGCTTCAGTTAAAGTGCTGACGAGCGCCGCATGCATTGTTCGAGTCTCTCTCCCACACACACTCACACAGAGGGCCCCCAGGCTGCAGCGCTCCTTTTTTGTCCACAAAGTGTGTATGTGTGTTCGTGTGTGTGCGCTCCAGCCTGCTAATGGTCCTTGTCTGAATCATTAATGAGTTTATTGATTTTGGGTGAAGCTGTGATCATAAACGAAGCTGGTCAGTCAGCAGCCTGTAGTCACACCGACATCCTGCAGAACAGCCAAGAAGGAAACAGGCTCCGTTAGAAACACTCGTGTGTGTTTAAACGTCACGCTTTGGGTTCAATAAACCACATGTTCACCAGGTCAGCGTGGTTGACTGCAGACGGACATAAAATTTCTCACATTTTCAAAGTGAAACTTACTTTTTAGAGTTTTTACATGCTGAAAAAATGAGCCAAATGGACTTTGTAGTTCTGCCGTGTGTAGTTTCTTGGCTCAGCCGTGCCTCTGCCTCCACCTGCAGGTTTTTCTGTGTAAGTACAAGTAACATCTGTGGCTGAACAGGAATCAGCATTTTTTATTATTAAAGTGTGATTTTTCAGAAAAATCAATCACTTCCCTTTGCCTGATCCCCCCCCCCCACTCACATTGTTTGTGGTTAACATCAGCTGATCGATCCAGTGGAACATTTTAGTCAGTTGGAACAAAGACTGAGTAACCAGGCGTGAATGACCTCAGACAGGAAGCAGTGACCAAAGTGTCTCAGAAGTCTGCAGAGGGACAAACCTCTCAGTAGTTCATTAATCTGCTATCAGTAAAAAAAGCTGCTGAGAGGCTGAAGTCTGAATACTGACGTCCAGATGAAAGTTTGAACAGTTTAAGAACCAAAGAGAGAGACTGAACACGCAGCTGCTGCACAAAAGCAAAACTAAGTTTGGCTCTAACTGATGCCTCTCACGCTTCTTGTCTCTGTTCCTGCTGCGACTCGAGTGAGCAGATAAATCATGTGAAGCCACGCTTTACCTGTGCAGCCTAAACAAACAAACAAACAACACACTGCAAATACACATTTTGGCTCCTTAGGTTGGAGTGGCAGGACAGAAACCTCAGCCGGATGAAACGCAAATGGCAACATACCAAAAGACTCTGAGAGCATCTTACAAATTTCCCTGTTGAAGCAAAAATTCAGATTTAAAGCACTGAAGCTTTTCACCTGCTGTGTCCAAACCTGAACCCCAGAGAACATCTGAGCCCAAAAATCTGAGTTAAAGCGGATCAGCTGGGACCGATGGAGAAAAGGGACCTCAGCGGGACAAGCGCTAGTTCAGTAAAGATGTGAAATGTGTGTTTGTCATTTTAGGTTGTTGTGCATCGAATCATTTTAAATTCACCACATAAATTAAAAAATGAAAATGTCTAAATACTTCCAAGTCTCACTATGTGCATCCTTCAAAGTTCTACTGTAACACCAACATGGAGGCTGCACAGTGTGAACTTTGTCAGGCTGAACACATGCCCAGATGGACAGACGGACGCCGTGTGCTGGACGGACGTGGCCGGTCGAACACTTCACACTCGGGTGAGTTTCTGGTAATGGTCCCAAAGTTTTGAGATGTGGATAAAAATGTGCACAGCTGAGCGCGTCTCGCTCGGACCGGGCGGAGGAATCCCCTGAGCTGCAGCTGAACTCGTCCTCCCCACACTGGAGCACTCTGTCCTGGGTTGGACCGTCTCCTCTGGCTGCAGATGTTTGGACCGCTCCTCGTCTCTCCCTCCCTGTGCGGTTTGGTTGTTGGTCATCGTCCCAGGTGTGCATGCTGGAGAGGAGGCTGAGCCGTTCAGGTTTGCTCCTGGATCATCTTCTGTTCCTTCTGAGCTTCATGTCACTGTTTACCTGTCAAAGGAATTTATTTATTTATATTTATCTTACTTATAAAGGCAAACATGAATGTTGGTATTTGGTGCATTCTACCAGAATCAGCCTAAAGCTCGTTTACATCTGCATGTTCTGGGCGTTATTCTGGAAATCCAGGAACATTGAGGCACATTTGTTACTGGTTTGACTTTAAATGTGTTATTTTTGTCCGCTGTCCATAACCAGGAGATGTTCAAAGAGCTGCGAACACAGCTGGTGACCAATCATTAATTAGTTGCTCATTTTAATGTTTAATCAACGAATCATTTGGCCTCGACACGTTTGCTGCAGCATGCGGTCAGCGACACCAGGGGGCGCAGGAGGTCCAGGGTTTGGAGTTCACGTCCGTTAAACGTTGAATCAAAGGAAAGTTCGACCTGAAAATCAAAGTTCTGCTCAGTTACACACGATGTTTGTATTAAAGGGGGAGAAAGTGACGTGAAGATGTAAATTAGGATGCGTTTTTCCTCCTCTCTCTAAGTGACCGCAGACTAATTACGTCACAGTTTCTTTATGTCATGATTCAAACGGAGTCGTTGCGTTTCTCTGACGTTTCTGTATGAATGTGTTTGAATGAAACGGACACTTGGATTGTTAATGGAAGCCGCTCTGTGCCGCGTCTCTCTCTGTCTCGTTGTTTTTAATCCGGATGGAGTTACATCCGGATTAAAAACGCTGTTTGTCTTTTCTAACAGGATCCAGATGTGACCTCCAGCCGCGGCGCGCCGGCACTCAGCCCGCCTCCCACCAATGAGAGCGGCCCTGAACTCCTCCCTCCTGCCTGCGGAGAGTCGGAGGCTCGCCGGAGCCGAGGAGTCTTCTCCTCCGTCGTGCCGCTCCTCACAGTGCACAGCTGCTCCGCCATGGACAGAGGGGACCTGCTGGCCGTGTGCGTGTTCTGGCTGAGCTGCGGTGTGTGTGCGGTGCGCGCCACGCAGCCGGCCCTGCTGTTTCCGTTCGGCGCTCTGAGCGGAGATCTGATCCTGGCCGAGGGCGACGATGAAACCTCCAGAGTGCTGTCCCTGCCCAGACCCTTCTACTTCTACGACTCCCCCTTCTCTCAGCTCTATGTGAGTACGACTCCGCCAGCGCTCCTGTGCGTTACCTGTGCGTTACCTGTGCGTTACCTGTGCGCACAGCTGTTGCGCACAGCTGTTGGATGATGAGCTCCGCGGCGCAGCGCCGGCTGTGCGGCTTCCTCACCTGTTTGAACGGGGAGAAAAGCGGAGACAGACTCTGTAGTTCACCGACCTGCGCGCACAGTAATCCGATTTAAACGTCATCAGCTGCGGAACGACGCGTGTAATCTGGAGAAGTTTCCACGGATCAATCAGAAGTATCGAGGCCGATCATTCTGAACGATTAGTGCCAGAAAAAGAAGTATTTTTAACATACTACATTATTTAGAACTACGCAGAAATCTGAATATAAGATTGAAACTTTTGAGTAACTTTGAGATTAATTGAAGTGAAGCAGCTTAAGTTTGTACCAGAATACAATTTGAAGGTACTAGTATTCGAGTACTTGAGTGCTGCCTAACAAGCCCACTTCTCCATGTACATCTACTTTAGTTACTGGTCTGGATTATTTCGCCCACCAGATTATTCATGAATGTTTTTCTGAAATACGCTGCAGCGTCCTCCGTAAAGTAACCGCCGGGTGCAGCAGGTTTCCCACGTTCTGTCGGTGAAAACTTTAGTGTAGAACTTCACTTGTAACAGAGTATTTCTACACTGTACTCTGTAGTGTGTATAATCAGATCTGATCATATTAAGTAGAAGTACCACCTGTACTTATGATCAGATCTGAGTTCTTTTCCTGCCATGGCGATAATATCGTTATTACTGAGAAATGAACATGTAGAAAATGTTTCAAAGTATTGTGGTGAAGTACTTATATTTCAGTAAAAGTAGCAGTACTTCACTGTTGTGTGTTCACTGAGTATTCCGTGTATTGTTTGGAGCCAAATATTTTGTGTGTTTGTGTCAGTAAAATAATGTGATGTAGAAATACTCCATTACAAGTAAATATCCTGCATTCAGAATCTTCCATGATGAAGTTCTGTCTGTAACTGAGCTATGACACAATTCTCTGTCAGTACTGAGCTGTTGTTGTTAGTAGTAAGTTAGTATAGTACTTAAATGCAGTACTTAATGCAGTACATGTACTCCACTCTGTTTCACCGCTGATGAGATCGATTGCAAATGCAGATAAAAACCGCTGAGTGCCCGACTTTTATTCTCCCCAACGTTAACGTCCCGATCAGAATGTGTTTCTGACAGACGCTCGGGGAACCTTGAAGGAGCTCCAGAGGTTTGTGGGGGGGCCGTGGGGGGGGGCATTGGGGTTCATTATGCGGTTCCTGAGGTTCCTGAAGGCTCTCCTGCTGTTCCTGAGGAGCTTCCAGAGGTTTATGAGGGGATTTGGGTTCATTAGGAGGTTCTGTGGGTTCATGTTGCTGCTCCAGATATTTCTCTGAGGATTCTTGATTTTTATGATCGGTTCTGAAGTATTCAGAGTACTCAGGCGGAGGGGGGGTGGGGGGTGCGTGCTGGGTACATGAGCACGGCTCACTGGTGAAAAGTGACTCTCTCTGTGTGTAGGTGGCCACAAACGGCATCATATCAGCCCAGGACCTGCCGATGGAGAAGCAGTATGTGGACGACGGCTTCCCCACAGATTTCCCGGTGGTGGCTCCGTTTCTGGCCGACATTGACACCAGCAGAGGACGAGGACAGATTTACTACCGGGTGACTGAGACGCCGAATATTCTCAACAAAGTGGCTGAGGTCTGTTGATCCGTTGAAAGAAGAGATATCTGTCACCACCGCGTGGTTGTAAATTCACTGCAGATGTTTGTTGTCTTGTTGCCAGGTAGAAAAAGCTTGAAATGAAATGTTGAGTTGAACACTTTGGCTCTGGATTCTTTGTTTTTTCAGTTCTTCATCCATTAGTTTAGTCCATTTTACATTCCACCTCCCGTGTTTTCTCCTCCTCTCCCTCCATCATTCATTCCTTTATTCATTCATCTGCTCACTCAGGAAGTTCAGCGAGGGTTCCCAGATGCAAAATTCACACCCACACACGCCGTGATTGCGACATGGGAGAAAGTTGCAGCATACGAGGAACCGAGTCGATCCGCTGGGCCGTCAAACAAGGTGAGACAGACGGAGGATGAAGAGCTGGAGCTCCAGGCCTTCGTCTCTGTCTCCGTCTGTGTGTGTGTGTGTGTGTGTGTGTTTATTAATGACTTCATTTGATGGTCATGTGAGCAGCCTTCATGCTTCTCACTACTATGTTTTAGTTCTCGTGAGAGACAACCCTGAATTCCAGGAGGATGTGCATCACTTGTAATCAAGCTTGGGTGGGGGGTCTATTTGTAGTTCCCCTTCCCCTCCTAATCTGCCTTTTAACCTTTTCAAGGGGTCAGAGGTCATCTTTAAAGGTCATCAAAGTGCCCCCTCCTCCCTACTCGTTATCCCCCTCCTCCAGTTCACACACAGGTAGACACAAACATGCCTTGACCGCTCATGCTCACATGCTCTGTTGGACTTTACGTCCCTCCCTGTTTGTCAGCCACTTAATAACTCGGTTTCACATTGAAGGACTCAGAGTTCAGTGACGACATGAAGCCTGAAAAACTTTCTCACAGTCAAGAGAATACACGAACACATGGTGACTCATATTATTATTCTTTGTCTAAGTTAGGTTTAATGTTTCCATGGAGTCTGTGAGTTAGCTGTGTGCTGAGCCATGTTTTATATTTGCTTACATTTTGGCCGTTGACACCATTTAAAGTATGCTAAATTGGCTGTGAAAGCTTCCTGTTTGCATTGTGTGTAAAGAAAACCGTCGTCATTTTGTTTCTGAGGAGAATGTAAAAACTCACCGACTCTGAAGCAAGTCCTGTTTTTATGGATGTTTATTAAAGGTGTACATCTCAGATGATAATCTCCCCAGAAAGTGAAGGCACGCTGCATTTCAAACACTACAGACTGAGCTATGACTCTGAGATATCGCAGGAATTTTGACGTAAATTGAGGTAATTGGGCTTGAAGGGTTTTAAAGGACTTTAATTGGCTCCATGAGCTCTCTGTCACAGTGAGCGCTGCAGCTCCACCTGCTGACCTCGTTAGCGAGCGGAGCAAAACATCGAGCCGAACTGAAGTCACTCACTTCCTGTTATTTTTATACCACTGTCTCATTCACGCATCGCTCCCTACTCACCCCACGACTCGTAATTTTAAAAGCTTTTACTGGACAAACACTTCATTTCACTTGTTTGTAGTTTTTTTTACTTTTTTTTTTACAAATTGTTGTAGAAAGCAGCATGTAATTTAGCGCTACTTCTAGTGAAAATAGGAATTTTCTTAAAAGAGAAACCTCCATTTAAAACAATTAGAAACATTTATTGTATGTGCAGATAACCTGCTGAGCATTGACCAAAGGATTCTTCAGTTCATGTGAGTAGTTGACTGGATAATTCAGGGACTCGTCCATCAACTAACGTCCACAGAAACTGGACGTTAGTCATATAAGACAAAAAAAAAGTAAAGAAAAAGAAAAATTAAAGCAGCAGTGGCCACAACATCCAGACTTTCAGCCTCTAGTTTAGGTCCAGAAACGCTTCATCCTACATTTCCCAGATTGCACCTCAGTAGTTTTACTTTAGACTTTCCTGCCTCAAAAGTACGATTTCTTTAAACTGCAAATCTAAAGGGATATAACGCCAGCTGTCCTGTAAAGATGTAGAGACAATCCTGATGTTGTCACAAGGACATCATCTTATTTTTTCGGTCTTTCAAACTTTTGAAGGATCACCAGAGTCATTTGAGCCACCGTGCAGTTATCTTCATAGGCTGAGTGGTGCTGGACGGTGAAATCAGCCTAAACTCAGCGGACATCACTTTTAGGGAAGCTGCTGGAAGTGTTAAACACTTCATATATTTTCTTTATCATTAATACCAAATTTCACTTTACTCTCTGGAACCCTTTGTACAAATTGGAGGATTTATGTGAGTTCAGCTCTGGGAAGGACTCCAAGTAAAACCAGACCTGCTGAACTTATCGATCAAACAAACTCTGCTTTGTTGTTCCTGGTCTGGAGTGTGTGTGATGGAGGGATGGAGGGAGTGGCAGATTTAAGGGAAAACCCCCCCGAGCTCTGTGGGTCCCTTTTTCTCTCATCTGTTTGTCCTTGTTCTTGACGCTCATGCTGTGATTTCTTTCGTGCCTCTTTTTTCCTGGTTGATCAGAAGTTGAACATTCAAACGCATCATGAAGCCTCCGATGACTTCTCTCGACACTGAAGGCTCGTTTTAATTGTACTGCAGCCAAACAGATAAATCCACCAGTGCGTCCTTCCAACCTTCAGATACTTAAATTAAGTCTCACAGTCCCTGTCCCTTCTTGTGTAAATGCTGATCAAACGCTGGAGTCGTCGTCTTCGAGTGCGAACTGTTTTTCCTTGAGGTTTGTTTTTTTATTGAAAGGGTCTGTCGGGCTTGTCAGATCGGAGCGGTCGGGGTCCCGGCTGGGATTTGCTTCACTGGGTCTCTCTTCGGACTGATAGCATCTTCCTTTGAAGTGATTAGCCAGAGGTGCTGGGTGGGGTGCGTTGGGGGTAGAGTGGTATGTGTGTGTGAACTGATTAACCTGAGGTGTGTGTTTGTCAGGATGTGTATTAAGGGTGGGGGGGTAGGGTAGCGTTTTGGGGGAGGGGGCAGACTGTGTGGAGTTTCGGGGCCGGATGCAGAGACGAGAAGAGCGACAAGAGTAGAAAAAACAGGAAAGTGGAGGAAAAAGCAGAAGAGAGAAAGTTCATATCCTAAAATGTGGCGTTGTGTTTTCTCAGAAATTAGTCTGAAAGAGGCGATTATCGTAATTAGAAAGTAATTGCTTCATTTGAAACCTAAAACACACACTCTGTTGTATCCACTCCCTTCAGCCCAGTTTGCTAATGAGCAGAGCCATTACGCCAGAAGTCCTGCCGTCTGTGTGTTGATGTTCATGAAGCGTTCACCAGCTTCACTTTAAACAGCATATAACTAATCCGTCTTCACATCTTCTATTTGCACGAGCTTTTATCGTCACTCCACAAAACTTTGGTCAACTTGAATGTCCAAACATTTCAGTTGATCCAACTAAGCAAAAGCTGCAACACACGACGTGTAAGTTAGCAAGCAGCTACTTCCTGTTGGACAGCAACAAGTCTCTTGCCGTCCCTCTGGCTCGTTGGCTGTCTCTTTTCTTCCATCAGAGGCCTTTTCACGGCATCCTCACCTCTGTCATGAAGTCAGTAGAAGCTGTTCAGTCCAGTTCGATGCTTGCTCACTCGGCGCTGGACCTCCATCTTTCAGAGAGCCAAACCTCCTCTGACAGCGGGACAAAACACAGACACTCCCCCCCGCTGCAGCTTCAGTCTGCAGGCAGCCAACATGTTGCCTTCAGGTTCCTCCGTGAGTCACAGTGTTGAGAATGAGCTTTGGTAGGACGTCAGAGGGAAAACCAGAGGACATTTTCTCTCCATAAATTATAACCCAGCTTCACCAAAATGGCTGTTTTGTGTGACCTAATAACGTACATGTGAAATTTTAGGGCGTGGCTTGAAATCACATCTCAAGCTACAGAAGTGCTGAGTGACTGAGAGCCTGTGACAACTCCCTCTAACATTAAAATGATCTGAAAAATGTTACTTTAAGGTGAAAGAGCTGCATAATTTAGCTTTAATGACTTTGATCATCATCTGACTTTTTCTCTAACCCCACAACAAGCTCCACATTTTGGGTTCAGAGAGAATTATTTTGTCAGTTTTGGATGGATTGCGATTAAATCAGGAGCAGTTTGAAGTTTTTGCATCAAACGAAACACTTTGTCACAGTTCCTCCTTCCTTTTACATGACAGCGACGTGCTGACGCCTCTGAGATCTCACCGAACTCTGATGAAACACTCCACAGTGCACCCAAAGCAGGTTGAATATGACGACAGTCTGTTGAGGTGAATATGAGTGATCAGAGAATAAATTTAGATGTCCACCTACGGCTGAATTTCATTGATTAGTGCTTAGGACTTAACTGAGGACAAGGTGGAGTTATTACTCCGCCTCATCATCTGTGAAGTTGAAATGTAAACTGGAACAGTGTCCGTCACCTGAGGAAGCCAGGGCCATGAGCAAAGACTGCCCACACAAAAAACATATGTAGGCCTGATTATAATCCTCTGATTTAAGCTTTTACCTAAAAGTACAAATATGAACTTCTGCATCAGCGTCTCCAAACACCTGCGTCTCTGCCCGTTCACAGGAAGACGCAGTGCCAGAGTTTTCAAAATAAAACTGCTCCATCTTTACGCTGCTGAGACGCCAGATTAGTGACGATGCCAGACTGAACCAAAACTGATGCGTCTTGGATTCAAACGGAGTAATGTGGATGAAGCTTCAGGTTGTGACGACGCTAAGATTAGCATTTAGCTCAGACTGTAGCAGCCTCACGAAGCTGCTGGCATGTGAGAAACCTTCATCCTCCTCGACGCATCACTCCTGCGTTCCACAGTGAGGGTTATATAATGTTAAAATTCTTTGACAGGAAATGGTTCAGAGGGACGACATAAGGTATGTCCAACAATATGCCCCATATTGCACATCTGTCCTTGAGTTCTCTTCCTGTGTTGCTGCTGTATATGAGCACAAATCTGAAGTGGAATGTGTTTTTACGTCCGACCACAGTCGACCTTTTTCCCCTCGAGCTCCTTTCAGAGCTGAATGTGCAGAGAGGGAGCGTGTTGTAGGCTGAGCAGCATGTTCCATGTCTGCTGTGTGAATGAGGGAATAAAATGACTCCACTGTTGGAGTTGGCTCTCGCCCTTCATATTGCTATCTTTGCCTTATCTTCCTCTTCTATTCTCTCCTCTTCTCTGTTTTTCTTCTGTTCTGTAGCACAGTAGGAACTATTGTTTCTGCGTGTGTTATTTGTTGTTTCAGGGGGGCCCTTGCGGGGACACGGGGGGCATCCCTTGAAATATGTCCATCTTGGTTCAAAGGAGACTCCTCCTGAACTTCAGCTTTCATAATATGTTGTTCTGTCCTGAAGCCATGGGGCAGATTTGTCTGTCAGTGGCGTTCGAGTCTGTCTGTGCTGCTCGGTAACACAATAGCTGAGTTTTAGGATCCTGGTGGCTTCAGTAACGAGCAGTGAAGTCGCAGTGCTGTTGTTTGTGGTTGTGGGAAAGATGTACTTGTTCGCAAACCGTTCAGGGTCTAAGAAGAGTGGCTTTGACTTTAGTCACCGTGTGTTCCTGAGTTGATCAAAAAGGTTTTGAAAAGCTTCGATGAGCCCTGAACGGTTTCCTGAAGCTTTAGGAGAGAAGGGAATCCTTTAAGCACAGCTCAAGTTTGGAGCAGCGATTTTCATGTGACAGCAAAATGCTGACCGCACTGCTGCTGGCCACAAGCCTGGGTGTGTGTGTGTGTGTTTGTGTGCTTGTGTGCCAGTTCCCACGCTGTAGGCAGTTCCGTTTGTAGCACTCTGGTGAGGCTGGCAACTGGACTGCAGCTGCTGTCTGTCTCTGCTGTGCTTGTTTGCAGCTGTGCTGCAGCCGACGAGCAACCAACAAACAAGCGTAGAACATTTGACCCGAGCTCCATCTGTCTCTGTCCTTCTCTTCCTCGCCAAGTTCCAGGCAAACCCCCTCGTGATCTGATTCAGAACATTTTTTGCAAAGTGTTGAGTCACTGATTGGGAACGTGGACAAGATGAGAAGTCACTTAAAGTATCTTCAAGTTATTGAAGGCAAGTTAGACTAAACTTTATAAAGGATGAGTAAACACCTCAATAAATAAATCCAACTAAGATACTAAGATAAATATGAGGGAATGGAACCCAATGAGACACAAAATACATTGTACAGAACAGCTGGTCATGGTTTGACTGCTGCAGGATATGCAAATGTTTTATAAAGTTTTATTTTATACACACATGACCTGCTTTCAGTGATACAAAGGATGAAAAGAAGAGGAAACATGTCTGCAGCTTGTGAGAGGTCCAAGTCTCGATGCTCGGCTGTAATCAAATGTGTGTAATCGGCTCTAGAAATGCAAAGTCACGTGTGGAAAATCAGCTTCTTGTTTCGTTCTGAGCTTGTGAAATTGACTTTGAAACGGCTCCTTGGGATTTGGTAAATAAATAAAATAAAATAAATACTCTTCAGTTTTCTAAACAAACTTCCTTTTCTTTCTGTGAAGCAGTCGGATTTTTCCAGACTGTTGAAGCTTCACTGTGCAGCAGACACACGATGTTCCCACCTCAACCTGAAACACACACATCACACACGTTGCTCCCGGAGATAATTAGTGTCTGTGCATGTGTGTGTCTGGTCACTGCGAGAAGGGTGAGTACACTTTAAAAAAAAGAAAGGTGTGACAAAAAGCCTGCAGGGAGGTCGAGGGGTGTGTGTGTGTGTGTGTGTGTGTGTGTGCTGTCAGAGCAAACACTCACATACACACTGAGCAACACACTGTCTGCGTCTTTGATGTGTGTTGGCTGCAGTTTGTTGTCGTCCAGCTGTGATCTGTGGAGCTCACCAGGAACACTTCACACACGAAGGCACCAAATGAACCCACAGAGAGAGGAGGGACGCTCAGAGTGTCAATAATCAATCGTTACTGTGATTGGAGACGAGAAGTTGTCTTTTTCCGGTTTCAGCTGCTGCGGTACAGTAAAGTGATGTGCTCAGTCCTCGTGTCCCTCCTGCAATATCGTCAAAACATTTGGTGAAGGAATTTGTCTGATTGGATTTTGCGCTTGTGACATCTCCGATAAGTTTTTGACTTATAACTGAACATTTATTCCAACATTTCTCCCTAAAATATGCCAAGGTACATATGACGTATGAGCTTAGCATGTTAGCGTACTAGCATTTGCTAGTTGGCTCTAAACCCAAAGTCCAGCTGATACTGATGGAAATGTCTTCAGTTTTTCAGGCAACACCAAATGTAATGGCAATGCAAAGTCACAGATCTCATCCTCATGGTGGCGCTAGAGGAGAAGATCACCAGTGTGAGGAGGATTTATCCTCACGCGGGACTCTCTTACCGTGAATGTACAAACTTTCTCTGCAGTCCATCCAGTGGTTGTCGACATATTTCAGTCAGACTGACACGTCCATCAAAATGGCGGCTTATCAAATGTGGACAGGAAATCAAAATTCCTGGAAGAAGCTTGAATACCATCACGTGAACGCAGAACAGAAATGTAATATTTAGGTGTAAACACTCTGACTCCCATTTCTGTTGACTGAACGTTTCATGTCTGTTTGGTTGGAAACTTGTGTCTCCCCATATTTCTCCCATTATAACGCAGACCTATGGCCTCTGTGCAAACGCCGCCAACCCCCCCACATCCTTTCATCTCTCTGTCCATACTCCCCCCCCCTTTTGCCTCTCATCTCCTCCTCCTCCCAGGAAGAAGGAGGGGTAGCAGGAGAGAAAAATACAGATATTTTGAAAGGATATGGAGGACAAAGAAAAAGCAGATCCCTGCTTGTCGCTCCGGCTTCTTCTCCTCCTTCCTTGAAGACAGAAAAAAAGAAAGACCCCCTCCTTACTAATTACACAGAGCCTGGAGGCTACAAAGTCCTCCCCGCCCACACACAACAAGATAGTTTAAAGATGTTGATGTAAACAATTAGGAACACACACATCCACTCACAGCAGAGGAATATAGGTGGAGGGACGGCTGTGCCGTGTGCATGCTTGTGTAAGTGCTGTCGCATGTGCAACTCATGTCTCGCATTGTAACGACGTCTGGCTCGCACGCTGTAACATCATCATGAAAGATGTCCAGACACACAGGAAGACAGCTGTGGAGATCAACATCTGGGCTGGGGGTTGAGACACTGAGGTGTGTGTGTACATTTCTCGGGCTGGCTGTGTGTGTGTGTACAGATAATCTGATTCTGTCCCAAAGGAAAACAACATGGGATCACTCACAGTTTTCCCCTCATTCACCAAATCTGTGTTTTTATTACTGTGGTTTTGGGAGACAGAGTGGGCTGGACGCCCGCACGTTCATGTAGGAAACAAGTTCCTCAAGTCCTCTGTTTGGACAAGAAGTTCCTTATTCCGTTCAAGTCATCCTCATTTGGAGAAATAAACTCTAAATACTGCAGCCGGTGCTGTTCAGAGGAGGAGGTTGGGTGTGAAGAGTCTCAAACAGCTGAGCAAGAGATCGGAGAGGAAGAGGAGGAGACGAGAGGGGAGGTGTGAAGTTTAAATATGAGGAGTGAGTGTTTGAACACTTCCAAAGTGGCTGTGCTGGGCTGACCCTGTACCCTGTGACCTTAACAGAGGTGAAAATGATCATTAGACATTATATTGATACCAGCGAGCTCTGTGAATAAAAGCTGAGCCTCGACCTCAGAAAATTTAACCTTATGAGTGTAAATTGTGTGTCGCTAGAACTTGAGAGGCTGCAACTTGAAGGAATCCAAAAAAAAGTTTGCAGAACAGCGACCGCTGTGGCCACCGGTGGTAACTACAAGACACTGGTGCATCAGTAGATCCAGTTTTTCTTCTAGGTTTTCAAAACCAAAAAAAGCAGTAAAGCTAACATGACAAACTGAAGTGCAGCTGGGCTCATAAAGAGAGAATTTGGTAAAGTTTGCTAATATTAGCCTAATGAGGCTGGAGCAGCAAAACCCATGAGTGTATCAAACTGAGCAACCGTGCATTGTGTTGCATAAGCTCTTAAATTTATGTGCGAAAAATTGTATTTTATCTTTTAAAAGTTTCACATTTTACAAGTTAAAATGAACTCTTATAAAGCTAGAAGGATAAAATCGCAACACAGAAATGAAGCAACGACCACCTCTTGTATTTTTTGATCCATCAAATTGTAATTTCTCACTTTTTCTCTTCCTATTCTTCTATT
>JAQLOL010000017.1:15058048-15081562 GCA_029783665.1 Naso thynnoides
GCTGTCAAAATGAGGAAACGTGCAACCACAGAATGATTTTAAAATATGCCCGGTGCTCATACGTGCACTTTTAATCATCACTGTATTCTTTAACAAAACTGAATATAAATGTCCACACGCTGCAGTTGTGTGTGTGGATGGTATGAGATAGACTGATCATAGGTGACTTGATTTATGAGGCAAACACTGATTATGACTGGAGGTACCCTTTAATATGTGACTGACTTGCAGAATTGTCATTTATCTACAGCCTGCTGAAATGATGTCTGTCTAAGGCTCATCCATCTGGATAACAATCAAAAAATACCAAAACAAATGACAGGGCAGAATGTTTGATACTTAATTAAAACAATAATTCACAACATGGTTGCACGTTATTGCATTTGCAGTGAGCACTGGAAAAGCTAGTAGTAGTTCTTGCTCTTCAGAGTAAAAGTCCTGCTTGAAGACTTCAGACTGAATGACCTGTTCAGGTGGACATTTCCTTTCCTTTTGAATGCTGCAGTGATTGTTTGTGTTCTACTTGGAAACTGCTTGATCAGCGTCAGGGGATGCCAGAACAAATCTGTGTGTGTGATAAAAGTTCCAGTTCAAACATCAGCTGAGCTCAGCAGCTCTGTTACTGATTTGCAACCTGTCCTGCTGCACGGCCATCACGTGTCATCTACTGTGTTCATATCACATAAATAAATTTATTCTTCCGTTTTGGCAGAGCAGAGAGCAGTGTTATAATCTAACATCCTGTGTCAGGAAATTAGACACTGCTGTCTTACAGTTGCTTATCAAATGTGTTTGCAGGTTTTGGTTATGACACTGGTTTTCTTTGGCTTCGGTCTAGCTTGTCTGTTTGTTTGTTTGTTTGTTTTTTCTAGGCTTTTGCTGTACCTGCTGTTTAAAGTTATAATGCTTAGTAAGACACACAACTTTTTCATAACCATTATTTCTTCCATTCGTTAAAGATTTTAGAAAGCAACAATGCAAAGTTACAGCACATGGTGTAAACAAGCGGAGGTACCTGCTGGAGAGGATGAGAGCGATGAGAGCGAAAACCAAATGCATAAAAAGGGGGTCATGTTTTATACTCTTGGACTCATACAACCAAGCCTTTCACTATACATCTAATGAATTTGAGCCACAAAGCTTCTGTTGTGTAATAACATAACATAATATAAAAGACACATAGACAATTGTTAATGCTAAACTATTTTTAAAACAAGCTTAATGTCAACTGAGTTGACTTAATGAGAAATTAGTGAAATTTACTGTTTCATTCCCAACTTTATATCCATTTCTGTATTAATGAGCTCCCCATGGAGAGACAAGATTCTTCATTGAGATGTGAAAGTGTTGGTGTCCTTCCTTGTGTAGTAAAGGTGTAGCACCGCTAGAGGGCTCTTATGCCTGCATCCTGCATCCTCTGTATCCACTGAGGTAAATGACTCATGTATTCATAGAAACATCATTTTCATTACAAAAAACTTCCTGAAATTGCATTTAATTCTTTGTGTATTTTATTAAAAATGTTTTACTGCATATTCCCCCAACATTTTCTATGACACAAAAATCTGAAAGTCACTTCTGTTACTATCAGCAATCTGCTGCACAGACACCTACCTTCTCTGGATCGAACTCACAGCAGGCTAATTGGTTCAGATACCAGTGTTTGAAAAATTGTAGAAAGATTAAATGTAGATATACAGATAAATTATAAATCAATGAGAAAAACCCTGGCAGGAGTCAATAGTGTTGAACTCACTAAGGTCATTTAATAATGGTTAAAGACTGTCATTTTCCAGTGATTGACTGGCTCAAGTACTGTACGCAAGGAGAGTTTCAAGAGGTGTATTCCATTTAATTCAAGGGGGGAAACATATATGTCACATGTCACTTCATTTGTTATTTGTGACAATAGTTACTATTACTTTACAGATTAAGTTTTTATGGACAAAACATATGACAAGTTTCTGAAATCTTGTGTGGCAATACGTTTGCTCAAGGAATCAATCAAGGAATAAAGGAACATCTATTGTCATTTTTACAGTGCAAAAATAAAATTCTGATTTAGCTAATTTCTGCTAGTACATAGGAGGGACAGGTTGCTACTGATTACGTCATACAGTTCCTGCAGTGCATTCGTTTGATTTGCATCTTTAGGAGAATAAACGTCAACAATATAAACACTGATGAATTCTCAACAGTTCAGGTAAAATGGCTGAAATCTCAGCATCAGAAACCCAGTATCTGGTGAACTCTGCTTTGAATAAGGCACGCCCATCTGGAGGGGATAACATCTCGGTAAAGATGTGCGCAACAGTCCCTGATCTCTAGCTGCTGAGTGAGCTTGAGTCGTATTTCCATCCTTTTTTCCTGAGCTCGTACATATGACAGGAGAAATTTTGCCAAAGTGAATACGTGTCTTTATGTCACTATGTCTGTTACAGTATGTTGGTTACGTATTTTTAAATTGCAGTACAATATTTCTTTTCCCACTGCCACTTCATAGAATGCCATCAAGTCTGAAGTTATGGATGCTTGAATCACAGTTTCTCATTTTCTGATAAGCTAACAGTAAATATGATTACGTCATCTGTGTTCAAAAAAAAATTCCTGCTTCCTCCTGCTGGGAATACAAACAGCAGCTAGAGATTGTTTGCAATCAGGCAACCCCGAAATGTTTTTATGAACGGTTTATTACTTATCAATCAAGCACCAGCAAAATGTTTAACCACAGAATAAATCCATTAATTTGAGTGAATCTTTATGGGATGTGCCTTAAGATTGAATCCTTGATTGTGAGGCCTGTTCAAGCAGATGTTGATGAAGCTGTTGAGTAAAAAAATTTTTTTTATCTGTGCTACAACTAACATCATCTGTCCAAAATGGGACTGAAATATCAGCAAACTAATACAGCTGCCCAACACCCTGCAGCCCACTTCTTTTGTTGTGTTTGTGCATCAGCTGAGTAGTGGATTTTGTTGGACTGCACACTCTGGCACAGCCTGCCATCTAAGAACAAAGGCTGCTGGCATACCATGGGCCCTTGTTGGTGAATCCTCTTGAATCATCAGTGGCCTTTTGCAGCTTTTCTGTTACCCGGATTTAGGCAGGTGCACATCAGCCAACAGATTTTACCACCTGCTGCTCGTCTAATATAGCATTAAACTCAGCCAGATACGTGCAAATGAGTCTCATGTCTGCTTGACTTTTTGTGTTATACCACACCAGCAGTTTGGTGAAGAGCAAGCCCTCTGTAATTCACTTAATTCCCATGAAATATGCAGTTTTCATGGATCGTACAGATGGATCATGTTTGTTGACTCCCTGATATTAGCAGGCCAATTTTCAACTTGTAAAGTTTAAATATCAACATTTAAAGTGACTACAAGGAACTTGCAGTTTTTGTTGATTCTAGTGGCCCCTTTGGACAAAAGCGGTAGTGACACAAGTGCCCACTGTTGTAAAGATCTTTTGCTAGCACATGCCATGCGGGCAGAACTTGGCATAATGCCAGCATCCTGTGCATTTGTTTTGGAAGCGAGTGAAACAGAGATGGATGGATTGCGATGAGGTAATGAATTTATATGTGACTGAAAAACAAGTTTCAAGCCAGTTGTATGGCAGTAATGTCCCCTATTACCTCTTTTTTTCTGTAGGCTAACATTACACAGTCATTTGCATCAAGGTTACATGCCAAGGTGCAAACTAAAAGCCATAGGCACAAAATATAATTATGTTATTGTCACTGCACAGAACAATGAAATTAAAAAAACAACAACAAAAAAACAGAAAAATAAAACCATTTCGTCTGAGTTTGCGGGGATTGGGACCCAGCCACAGGCATTAATATTTGCTACCTAAAAATTGCAGTCTTTTCGCTGAGGGTTTGTTTGCTGTACCAGGAAATTTATAATCATCAGAGAAATCATGAGACTGTTTCAGAAATACTTAAACGTTCCTTGCAGTCACCACAATGAACAGATTGTCATGACATTGCGCCCTAATAGATGAACTTAAGGTTAAGGTCTCTGTGCTGTCTTGTGTTTCCATATATTTGTTTATGATTTGTTGTTTTACATTGCAAGAAACAAAATTGCTCCAATGCTGCTGCAGTTCTTGTGCTTTTATTTGCAGTTAAGTTTAGGGCAGTTGGTGGAGGAAGGTGAAAAACAGGAAATAAAACATTTTAAGATGTAGTCTAGAAGTCCATAACACGTCTAATGGAACCAACAGATGGATGAAGGGCCCCCCACTCTGTGTGCCGTCTGTAGTCGCCCTTCTCCAGCAGGTACTGGCGGCCCCTGTAGTTCGGATACTCATAGAAGACCCAGACACCTTCCAGGACTTGGGCTGAGTAAATATCACGCCAGCGCCAGTGGTCCATCAGGTTGGGCAGGTCCTCACTGAACTCGACGGTCTGGCCGCTGAAGTCCGGACGTTCGTAGATGCGGATCCTGTGCCTGTGGGTAGGCTTAAGCATAAACCACAAAAACATAAACTGTTAATTAGAGAGCTTAAGAGGGGCTGTAAGCAGGATTTTAACTTCAGGACAAAGCCAGGAGAGCTGTTACCGACTGTATCCAGTCATAATGCTAAGTTAAGCTAATTATCTCTTGGCCCTAGCTACAGATTTAACTACTGGAAGGAGGGAGTGGTATCAAACTAGCCTCACTGATTTAAGTCTTACATTTCAAAGACTCCATTGCTTAATTTGTCACTGTTGATTGGATAGGAGCATTTTCTGGAAGATATCTCTGTGTTTCAGTAATTTGGGCAGTTAAGTTGGGCTTACTTGAACTGAGCTACACCTAACTGATGCATGAAGAAGTTTTATGAGCTTCAGTGTTTTTTGAAAAAGTCAGTCTTTGGGCAACAACTTGTAAAGCTCTGAAATCTCACATAAAAATCTAAAAAGCTGATTTTAGCACTTAGATATTTTGTTGTATGTCTGTTGTATTTTTAACACAGTTGTGTAATTAGCCTGTAGCACATTACACAAGCTAATATTAGCTAACAGCTAATCAACACATTTGATGAGTATCACACAACAACAGTGACGTAATTTCAACAGAAAAATGTGTTGCTTGACACTTTCATTTCATGTTGCGCACCTGGAGAGCTTTCTTATGTCATGGACATTGTCATATTTTGTTGCGTAATGAAATGTGTCATGTTAACTTTGCTATGGAAATACTTTTCACTGAACTTCTTTGATGACATTCTTTCATTCGTGTCAAAATGTGGTTACCATGGAGACGACGGAAACCTTTCACCAAAGCATAAATTGAAAAACGCTACTCTTTCATTCCTGTCGAGCAACACTTACCAAATGTGTCGAGTGACAACGCATAAATTGGCCTTAACATGTAGAGAAAACTTCTACATATTAATTTGAAATGTATAAAATATGTTAACCTTGTACTACTAAGTTTGTGGGGTTTTTTTCTTCCTTCTACCTTGCTGTCAGTTCTTGGTTTGTGTTACTCTCATTGCTCAGATCTTTGCTAGCTTGCGGACAGATCAACAGGCTGCTATGAATCTCATCAGATACACATGCAGTGCAGTCTTTCTCTATAGCTTAGGGAGTTTGAACTTGAGCAGGTTGCACTGAGAGTTTCATATTATCTCCTTAAGACTCCCCGATTTAGCTAATGCAAAGATGATCCATCAAATTAGCAGGAACTGTTATAGTACAAGAGGTATTTGATTCCTTATGGGCTTCCAAACATTAAACACTGATCTGTTCATTGACCCCTCTATTGTAACTGTGACTAGGACTAATTAAATGTTAAATGGACTGTATATGGTGCTTTTCTAGTTTTTCAATTACTCAAAGCGCTTTTACAACACAAGTCGGCACTCACCCACTCAGTCACAGCAGAGTGCAAAGTGCCTTCAGAAACTCAAACATTCAGACACCAATGGTGCAGCCATCAGGATCAATTTTAGGTGCAGAATCTTGCCAAAGGACACCTCAACATGCAGACCGAAGGAGCCAGGGACGGAATCACCAACCTTGTGATTGTTGGACAACCTGCTCTACCTCCTGACCTACAGCTGCTGCAATTAACTCATACAAAAGTAAGCCTACACTGTGTATGTAGGCCTACTTTAAATCTATACAGACCATTTCCTGTTCCTAAAATTTGAAAGCTGAGATTTTTTAATATTCTTGAACCTCAAAAAACAACCCAAATCCACATTATTAAGACTAAAATGTGTGTTTTTCTGATAGTTGGAGATGAAATAGGTCATAAAACATTAGTATATAATACAATGTAACCACGTTTACATTTCTATTTTGGAAATTTTGTAAACCAGCAAAAAACTCTTCATGCTTGGTCTCAGATAATGTGCTTATTCAGCTATGAAAAGCACCTGTAAGAGATATAAACACAGAGAAAATTAAACTACATTATAAAAACATGTACTAAACGCTAAGCTTTAATTTAACATTTGTCTTTGTCTCAAAAGTCAAGCACTTACATATCTGATGAGGCGACAGGAGCGGATGGTGTCATTGAAGCCGTTCCAGCTCTGGTAGTTTGGGTACTCCCCTCTCATGAGGACATACTGGTATCCCATGTATTGGGGCCTCTCATAGATGACCCAGGCCCCGCTCTCCACCCGGATGGAGTTGCAGCGGCTGATGTGGGAGCTGAGCTCAGGACAGTCACTGCTGCATTCATAGTAATGACCCTGGAAGTTCTTATCTTCATAGAAGAAGATCTGCAAGAAGGAATCTGCATCAGACATCTACCAAGTAATTTCTTTGGTCTTTTTCTAACCAGATTTTCAGTCCTTCTACTGATCTACTGATGCCACAACAGCTATTAAACTGATATGGGAGAATTCTTCAACTGCGCCACGGTATAGTCTAAGATGGGGAAAAAACACGAGCAACTACATGATTAGAGAGGTCAAAACTAACCAACAATTAATCCAGATTACCTAAAGCCCCTTCATCAGGAAGTTAATCTAAAAGTGAGTGCACCTAAAATACTAATAACATCTCATTCAAAAGGAAAGCTATGTGCACACTAGTATTGTAAGAGCAGTATGTTTGATTCTAGGCAATACGTTGGATGTTGTACATGGATGTTTACAATATAAAGCTGGCTTAGGTTTCCCATGCTACTGAAAATCTTTTTTGATGCCTCATTTCCTGATCAGAGCAACTAAAGGTGTGGTTAGCAATTCTGGAGAAATGTAGTTTAATTGCTGAGATTCTTGACCGTCATTCCCTGGTCGTTAAACCAAAAGCATTAGTATTTGGAATGAGATTCAAAAGTACAGCACTGGCATTTGCTTAGCTTAGTTCGCAACTGATTGTGAATACATTTGCCACTGTAACTTTGTAAGATAATAATATGTCAGATTAATAATATGTCAGATCTCATGCTTTCAAAATGTGAGGCTGCCCCCAAGTGGCCAAATAAATACTTTTTGTCATGGTTTGCCTGACTGTAGTGGTGAAAAAAGAGGCATTCCTGCACAGATGAGAATGATTTTGCTGCAAGCTCAGGCTAACAAATCACAAACCAACATTGAGAAACTTTTAAACTTTTAAACTTGGTCGACTAAAACAAAGACTTTGCACAGAAGCATTAAAAACGTTTGAAAAGTGACATGTGGCATATCGCCAAAGCATTACCACGGTACAGTTAAACAACTGCTCATAATAACTAAATATCAGAATAATTCTAAAAGGAAATTAAAATGCATCAAAATATAATTTTGCACAGTTACAGCACTCACCTTTCCTAAGCGATCCATATTTACCTGATGTTTCTTCTAACCCAGTCTAATTAAATCCGATCATTCACACTGCAATGATGGTCCACGTTCATATAAAGGCTGATGAAATGCAGTGCCAGTAGAATTATTGTCATTCAAATGAGCTCTCCATTACCTTTGGAACATTAGCTGATGCTGCATTTGTATTAAAGTACATGGCCTTTAAATGCACTGTTTGATTGCTCTTGTGTTGATGCAGATATTTTGACTGGATCCTGTTCCGCTCTAGAGAAACACTTGGCTGGGATGAGATTCAATGCATTAAATAACGTTGCCCGTTATAATGTTCAAGTTGGGATATTGGATTTATTGTGATAAATTTTATGTACTCAATACATAACGTTTATATGCACTTACATTACATAATTGTTATTGTATTTTTGTAATTGTAAGCATGTACCTTTGCTCAATGCTAATTACAATTTCCTATCACCATTACAGAAAACATTGTAAAATCAACCTGGCCTTACTTTAAATAACCTTCCATTAGTTTTCCTTGCACTTTTATCTAACCTTAGTACATATACCCCTGCTTTAATTATGACTTGTCTGTTACTGTTGTAAATCCTTTACACTTAAAGATAAAATTTCTTGAAAGTGCAAGCGACACACAATTATATTTTGTTTTTTTCTTCCAAAGTATGCACGTATAAGCCATTGTAGCAGTCATCATAATTACAATAAAATGGGTTCATTATTTAATTTTTATTTTGTATTTGTTTTCTGTGGTTTACATAAAATCACATTCATCAAATAAATATATGATTTCAGGGCGTCTTACTGCCAAAATAATGTACTGTACTACCTTGTTTTTAATTGCATAATTGTTGGGATAACAAAAAGGGACACAAGAGCAAAAATATCAACTCGGAAGGTGATGGAACCAAAGGTTAGCAAAGCTGACTAAAATATACACAAAGTATTGAGTGAGCAAATAAGGAAATCCAAATCCCAAAGAGAAATAATAGAAAATACTTCAAAAATACAAAGAAAAGTCGACTTGGGCTGCATGAGGAGCTCATTAGGGCTCACAGGTGGGAAACCAGGACGTCTGATCTGAAACAAAACAAGACAGTGGCTGTTTCCAAAACTGCATACTGCATACATACAGCTAGCAGCAGAACGCGCTGATTTGGACAAAAAATAAGTTGTAGCATGCTGCGTGTAAACATAAGCAAAATCCGCAGTATGTCAAAAGAAATTCCAGAATGTATATAGTTCAGAGGAAATCCCTGCATCCGACCAGTCTACCTTGCCCACTGTTTTCAACAATGTAGTGTGCTGCGATTTCACAAAAAAAAAAAAAAAAAAAAGTCTAGCTATCGCTGCCATTTTTTGTGAAATGCCCTTCGGGTAATCTGCCTGTGTACTGCAGTATGAACAGATGGAATACTTATCTTTCATTTAGTATTTAGTATGTAGTTTATACAGTATGCAGCAGACAATATGGAGTTGGCAGTTCCAAAACAGCCAGTGTTCACCATAATAATAATAATAATAATAATAATATCGACAACTCAGGGGGTTTGACAAGTCCTGACACTCACCTATACACTTTTCATAAGTTTTGTATTTAAATACATTCTGTGACTGGTTTAAAATTAGTTTTATGTCTTTTTGCTTAAAAGAGGAATTCTTTAACATTTTACCACAATTCTTGTAAAGCTTCCAAATTAGTATTGTGTATGTTGTGTTATTGCTTCACTAAGGAGTTACAAGATTAAGGTACCTGATGGTTACCTGATAGTTTAAAGTCTTGCCGCATTTATGTATGGGTTTTACCACATTTTTTGTGTCATAACAGTTAGGGGGAATTGTTCTGTGACTGCCATTCTGTGATTTTGATGTTACATATAGTACCTCTAAATTTAAAATCTTTATCATTTTTAAATGATGGAGATTTATTACATATTGGAGCTATGCTAACCGAAAAAGCAAATGCTAAAACACATTTAACGTGTTTCATTTAACGTTTCAAATCAGTTTTATTATTTATTCATTATCCTTATCCTTTGCATGGTTGCAGTGGTTTGGAGCCAATCCCAACTGACATTGGGCGGGGGCAGGGTACGCCCTGGAAAAGTTGCCAGTTCATTCCAGAGCTGACATGCATAGACAACCATTCATGCTCAAAATTAACAACTACGGGCAATTTAAAGTCACCATTTAACCTAACCTGCACATTTTTGGACTGTTAGAGGAAGCAGACGTACTCGAACAGACCCCAGGCAGAAATGGGGAGAACATGCAAACTCCACACAGAAAGGTCCCACCCCAGCCAGGGTGATAGGCGAAAGGACCTGGATTTGAACCCTCTTGCTGTGAGGCAACAGTGCTAACTACTAAGCCACCGTGCTGCTTTGGTTCATAATGCAAAATTTTATTCAACAGAAAGAAGATAAAATGAAAATGAATAAGAAGCAAAAGCGTAGAATTTTGTATCATGACTTTATTTTTTAAGATGTAGTTTTTACATTTTTATACTTTTCAAAAAACAACATGGCTAGTTTTCCGCAACCCGGCGGATGGATCCAACATAGGGCTGCATGCCCCCCCACTCCGAGTAACGTCTGTACACACCCCTCTCAAGCAGGTACTGGCGCCCCCTGTAATCAGGATGCTCATAGAAGATCCAGGCACCTTCGAACACCTTGCAGGAGTGGACATCACGGCCGTGCCAGCGCTCGTGGAAAGCAGGCAGGTTGTCCGTCACCTCCATTGATTGACCTTCAAAGTTCGGCCGCTCCCAAACCCTCAGCCTCCAAGAATTTCCCACCTGGAAGAAAGAAATAAAGGATTCTGAAGTTTGCTTCAAACAAAGCCTGTAGGAGAAAACGTATGTGGTTTTCTTTATTCTGAGTCATAATTTGGGAAGGATGGGGAACTGAGCGAATCGTAATGACAAACAAGCAAACAAATAAGTTGCAAAATCCTTACCAAAACACACACGAGCGCAAGAAAAATGAGCAATTAAGAGCCTTAAAGAGATAGCCTTGCACTTCTGTGCAGTCAGTGTCTTACCTGCGATAGATAACTGTCAGCTTGCTCTTTGTGTAGAGAAGCAGCACAGTGTGCCGGCAGGAAACAGAGCACAGTATTGCTGTAAATGCACCAACAGCACCACAACTTTTAGCCACCAACAAGACCACCAACAATCCAGACTAACAAATATCCTACAGCACTAAGATAAAATAATAGCATCCTTGTGAAGCAGCAGCAAATCTTTTATCTTCAGCGCAAAGAAATCCAAAGCTTCAGCTGTAACGTTTTGCTGCATAGACCATCAGAGCCTTTGAGCATGTGATTGGGCTCAGGACTGATATTAGTGCAGACTGTACTTTCTTGATCAGTACACTAGTGGCCTCTTATGAAAGGGCAAAAGCTTTGCTGTGAGAACATTATACAGACTTACATGAAGAAAGCATTAGAATGGCCTGCAGTTAGGGCTGAGGACTTAAAAGCATTGCAGGTCTTCACAATATTCTTAAGTTGCTGTAAGGTATGGACTAAAAGATTCTTTTGGGAAATCGATTAATTATCAGGGAAGGAAACAGCTGTCTGACGGCAATGTTAAGTGCTCAAAATTTTAGTATCGCACACATACAGGGACATATTTACTTTGCTGGTACTGTTTACAGCAAAACTAAGCTCTGTTTCCTGCCGGCACTGCTTCTCCAGACAGAGAGTGAGCTGACTGTTATCTACAGCAGCCAAGACTCTAGCTGGGTTTACACTGCCTTTTCAAGGCGGGTTCTGTGCGCCTTTTCCCCGCCTCACAGTCTTTATAAAAGTTATGGAGGCGGATTGGGGCGTTCGTTTCTAGACGCCTGTGAGCTGCCTCTGGAAGTTGTATCAAAGCCGCATCAGAGGTGAGCAGGCGTTGTGTAAATAGGTAGGCTTGACTACACACAAGTGCCTCATGCAACCCCACATCAAAAGAGCTGAAATATCCCTTTAATGTCTTGTGAAAAGGTTGACTTTGTATGGCATTTCAAGATTCTGATCAGCAGATGGGTTCAGAGTTACAACCACCTGTGATTATCTGATCAAAGTTCCATACTTAATGTCACTTGATGACAACAGATGGTCTCTAGGATTATTTAGCAGACTTCATCCTCTGATAAAGACCATAAGATGCAGCTGAAAGCTCTGGAAGAAGCAAGTTAGTGGACCTTGAGTTTTTTTGTGAAAACCCCCTATTTGGAGTCACTGGAAGTGAATGTTATGCATTAAGGAAACAAACTTTGGGCAAATTTCTAAACATAATAATAATATGAATACGTAATGTAGTATAAGCATACATCATTAAAAGTAAATGTGTTAGAAAACAATTTTGGTTTGACATTATTTCTCTCTCTTAACTTACATTCCTAATGATGCGACAAGACCTGATGGTGTCGTTGATGCCCTGCCAGAATTGGTAGTCTGGATAATCCCCTGGACTCAGCACATACTGGTAGCCCATGTAGTTTGGTCTCTCGTAGACTACCCAGAATCCTCCCTCCACTCTGATGGAGTTGCAGTGTCTGAAGTATGAGAGCAGGTCACTGGAGTCATAGTAGCACTCATGGTATTTACCCTGGAAGTTTCTGTCCTCGTAGAAAATTATCTAGAAAGGGAATAAAACAAACTTAAAAAATATGTTATGTTTTATAAAAATGTATCTTTAATTAAAAATATATTTGTACTACATTTACTATAAGGTACAAATATTTATTTTATCTATGTATCATGTACCTTCTCCATAGTTATTTAATAGGTTTGGTGTTCTATAAAACATTAAAGCTGCAACTTCC
The DNA here is from genome assembly GCA_029783665.1 of Naso thynnoides. Classification (NCBI taxonomy): domain Eukaryota; kingdom Metazoa; phylum Chordata; class Actinopteri; order Acanthuriformes; family Acanthuridae; genus Naso; species Naso thynnoides. Next base: position 15,070,639 of record JAQLOL010000017.1, read on the forward strand.
AATTTATACAGAACAAGAACAATCAAACTAAGCACATGGTTTGCTTTGTGTGAACTGTATTATTCAATCAGCAGTTCAAATATTTATCCAGGCTTATCACATTGTTCTAAAGCAGTGAATCCTGTTTCTCTAAACAATGCAAATGCAAAGTGTAAAGCATCCCAAAACGACTGGATGCAGCAAAGCGTGCTGACAAAAACAAGGCCACTGCAGGACACCTGGCTTGATATGAAGCGCTTTGAGCTGAGTCAGTGACACAGCAGGAAGCAGGAAGGCTCAGACATGCACACACATACATACATACACACACACACACGGCATAATTTATTAACAAGGTCTCGAACTTGGACACACAGGTAGACAAAAGAAAATTCATTGAACCTTTTCTGAATTATATAGCTCTATCAGCAGCATATGTAATTTGTCGTTTTCTTTCAAAACTTTTACAAAATCACTTATACAAACAGCAGACTTGAATTTTTAGCACAGCAATGTGGTTGTGGTTTGATTAGGCAGTAAACAACCATAGTGACGGCAAAAGAAGACAAAACTGACTGATGGAATAAAGCAGTAAGTAAAGAACAGTTTCCTGTGTCATTGTGAAGTGACAGATGTTGTTTTTCTTGAGAGTACTAAATTAAGTGAAATATTGTTACTGAGCACCCATCAATTAGCTTTTTAGAAACAAACCACCATTCAATAGTTAAATATTCAAAATTATTATCCAAACATACTGCAGATGGTGACCTGCCTCACCCTCTTCTCCAGTGCCATCTTAAGGGCAATATTTCTACTTGTACACAAAAAAATGGTTATCTGATATGCAGATTTCCATTTATTTTAATAAGCCCTTTTATGCTCCTCAGAGGATAAACCCTTGTAAACTTGATACTGTTTTACATGGAGTCATTCTCAAGTAAAATGTTACAGCCTTTGCTGTTAAAGCTGCAGTTGGTAACTTTGGGGTAAACCTCAATAGTTTTTTGTCTTCTATTTGGAATAAATGCCATAATAACCATAGACAGCTATTAGTACTGTAAGTAATGTGGTCTGGGAGTAGTGTGAGGTCTCTCTGTCTTTCCATGCCTCTGTATTCAGGATTGGTAAAAATCCTATCGCTTCTGCTCTATTTGCCCAATCAGTGATGCTCTCTGTCCTGATTGGCCAGTCTAAGCTGCACTTCTTAGCAAGAGGTGACATTGGTCCAAACTGATTAGATGTTAGTGCCTTACGCTCTGATTCACCTCTGCCGACAACAGAGAGTCTGCAAGCCACACCGTCAGTCAGCTCGAGCTCAGGCTGAGACGGACCAGTTTACATTGCAACAACTTTCCCTGCAGCTGTTTTGTCTCACTTCAAACTGGACTTAAAAGAGAAAGTGACAACAAATGAAATAAAGTGCGAGCTGGCGCAAACAGCCTCAGTGGAGTTGCTTCCCAAAGAGTATCCTGTTACTGCTTACGTTAGTTTGTTAGCTCGTTAACAGAAGTTTTGGGTTTTTTTTTTCCATAGATTCAACAAGTGAAACAAGAGTGTATTTGGTCTCACTCCTTCTTTCAATAGATCTAAAATTTGTAAAGCCTGATACCCACTTGTTGATACTCAAAGCTTTAATTTTGGTTGATTGAGCTGCTTCATTATGTTGAGCACATTAAAAGCTTGAGCGAGAGGATATATTCATCATCACTTTTTCATTACTTGTATTTAATCTTACCTTTACCTTTGCTCCCCTGTCCTTTTGGTTTAATTGTTTATTTGTTAGGTTACGGGGAAAGCCTTCATGATGTCAATAACAATCTTGACCAGAGATCAGGAAACATTTAAAGGGTCATGACACCAATTTTACTTGTCATTGTTCATTTACTAGTCAAAAAGGGGTACTACCAATCCTGTAAAAGCAGTCATTTAGAAAAAAATTTTTAAGCAGTGATCATGCCTTTAAAACTGGCTATTTGGAGTTTAAAGGTAGAGGTATTTATCATGTAGGAAGTGTGTGACGTCAAGTGCTGCTGAGTTGAATTATGGGAGAACTAAAAGTAAGCATATATTTGCCCACTTTTTCAGTTTTTAAAAAAAATCCATAATTGGTCTTTGACAAGTATTCAAACTTTATGGTGGTGTGAAGTGCAATATCTCAAAGCAGTGTAATTAAAGTATGTGATTGTTTATGTTGTATTCAAAATTTTCATTTTACAAAACTAAGTACGAGGAAAATTTCTTATCACAAAATGCAACATTAGATGAAATTCAATCACAGAAATAACTAACCTTAGTAGCAACAATATCTGTTGTTATCTTCAACACCTAAATGACCAAACTAGTAACTGAGCATTAAATATATCAATAGAAAATCCATAAGAACAGTCAGAGTTTGCTTTTCATTTATTGATAGAATTATATATGTGCAGATATCTGCAAATGATTTTTAAATCAAGGTTAAAGCTAAAGCAGAGTTAAAACTCTGTGATCCTGCGGAAGGAGCCGATACTAGGCGAGGGCGCCCCCCAGTCGCTGTGCTGTCGGTACTCGCCCTGCTCTAGGAGGTATTGGTGCCCTCTGTAGTTGGGAAGGTCGTATAATATCCAGGCACCATCTAGCACCACACAAGAGTGAGCCTCGCGAAACTTGTAGTTATCATACAGGGAAGAGCAGTCGTCAGAGAACTCCACCATCTGCCCTCCAAAATCTGGCTTCTCGTACAGCCTCATCTTCCACGCGTTGCCGTAAATCTAAAAAACAGAAGGCACAAAGTGTTCAAGAAAGCTTACATAATGACTAACTGGAGCTGGGTATCATTTTCCAGGTTTGAAATGACACTGGTGGCACAAAACCGGAGAAACAAAGAAATTAAAGTTTTATACTAAGTCGTTTCATTAGTCGTCTAAGGTGAGCCCTTTATTGTTTTGTTAGCTTGAAGGCTACAACCCCAAAAAATTACGAATGATGCAGGTCTTCACCTTGAATTTTCACTTCAGGTGGAGTTGATGCAGTTATTCTGTATCTTTAGTTTCTGCTAACTGTATTAATAACATTTCTATGCTGTTACCTAATTTTACATAGCGTTTACTTAAGTTGACTGTGTTTCCGAATGAGTATAAAGTCTTAAAGTGGCTGGGGTGCTAACAGGCGACATGTTAGAGAGAGCGCATTAGCAAATTAGAAAACAACAGTACTATTCATTTTGAGTCATATTTTGGGTAATTTTCTAAGCCTTCACTGAATGTAAGTGTGTAATTACCTCTCCTTAAAGCTTTTCTTTTCTCTCTCCACCAGAACCCAAGAGAGAATCTGGCCCTTTAGCTGATGATTTCTTTGCTAACATTAGCAACTAGCCGCGAACGTTAGCCTACTACGAATTGGCAACGGTTTCTATTGACACTGGGAAGAAGATTGATGGCAGTGGAACAGAAGAAACTAATGGCATAAGCTGTGAATTCAAAACAATGAGCTAAAAGACGCTAATATGCTCTGTTGAGCCGCAGGAAACAGCAGTGTTTGGTGATAATTCTCTGGTATTATGAATACAAGTAACTATTTTAACATTTATCACTCAGCCAATTGTTGATATAAGCTCTAATAAGTACAGCAGTGATATTTAGCCACGTTTTAGCTTTCACGTGTGAACTTCTTAGCAAAAGTTGAAAACTGCAACCAACTACCTCACTATCATCTGCTTGCTAGTCTGTTTGCTTGAATGGGCTCACAGAGCCAAGTCCAGTGCATTGCTGCTGGTCACTGCCTAAACAGAATTTAAACACTTTTTTTAACCTATCCAGCAACATTAGGGTCAGATTGAAAATTTGCCATTGTATTTGACATAAATGTTGAAGACTCTTACATTCTTTATGGCGCGGCAGGATTTCACATTGTCGCTGAAGGCCATCCACTGCTGGTTGTCTGCGTACTCCCCAGGGCTGAGGATGTACTGGAAACCCTTGTAGTTGGGTCTCTCATAGATCACCCACACACCACTCTCCACCCTGATGGAATTGCACCGGCTGAAGTATGTGTGCAGGTCGGCACAGTCGCTGCTACAGTTGTAGCACCGGCCCTGGAAATTTTTCTCCTCGTAAAATGTGATCTGCGGCAAAGGTAAGAGGAATAACTTCAAATTCACGCTGCTATTTTATACATGAATATATCTTAAAACAAAGAAATATCTTTAAAGGGAGTACTGGTTCTGTTAGGTTTAGTCCTACCTTCCCCATCCTGATGCACTGAACCTCATACTTTGCTGCAGCCCCATCAAAGTATTTATTGATAAACAAAATGTGCAGAGTGTGGCAAGTCTTTGATATCCAAATGAGGTAGATTTACATATCAGCAAAATGGCTTGGTGCTGTTTGATTTGCCTTTGTTCCAGTCTGATGATGACTCTGTATCAAACACATGCTAGAACACTAAAGGCAGAGTCAGTGTCAGACAGTGATGGAAAGAAATGATTAAACAATGCTAAATTAGATAACTGCAAATGATCTGAATGATCACCAAACTGGAATGACTTGATTGTAAAATTAACTATTGCTTTCATTTTTTTTATTCCTTCCTGTCCTCAAAGTAGGTTGTTCAAACCACAACATGAGCTTTGGCCAGATGGCTCTGATCAATACTTGTTAATACAGATGTAAACACCTGTAATTTAATGTGTATAATGTATAGCTCTCATTTTGATTGGATATTTATAAAGCCGGTTGTTTGTCAGGGTAAGTTTGCAGTTGAGTTGGATTTATTATGCAGTGTTAAATGTGCACATCTATGGGAATCTCAAGCTTCTTACAGACTAAAAGGAGATTTTTTTCTGTTTGATTTCATTTACAAATAAGAAATGAAAAAAGCATAGTAACAGCAGTTCCCTTGTGGCTTTCACAAAAACGCAGATCATTTCAGAGGAACCATGTTTAGTCTCAGACCCCGGTTATGTGACAACAAATTTGCTAAAAATGGAAGTTTCCCCTTTGCATTTCTCAAAATGACTTCTGCTTTTGTATGACAATGTGACTAAAAAATACTTTTGTGCAAGTGAATCAGCAAAAATGAGTGAAGCATGATTGTAGAACACCACATCTGCATAAAAAACCCCAGTGTGGTAGGTACGAACAAACGAAGATAATGCACATCCTTGCTCAAAAACAGATAATTTTGTTTGGACAGATGATTTGCTAAAGAAAAAAAAATTAGCAGACTCCACAACACAAACAAAGCTTGATAGTCCACTGTTGTTCATTGCTTTTAGGCTGAACACGCGTAATAGCCAGATGCAGATGGAGTTCTGTCCTCACATTCACAAACCTTGTGTGTTGCCAGATTACATAGTGACGGTCAGGGTGGTGTTTCAACAAAGATTAAGATTAAGATTACACTGTAATCCCTTTTCAAGGTTTGCAAAAACCCTTGTTTTATAAAAGGCCTCTCAGTATGGTGAATCTGGCCATCACCATCTTTGCAGTGCATGGCTTGCAGAGCCTAAATCCCAGCTAATCCATCCATCCATCCACTAAATGTAACTGCCTGTCCTTGGCAGGGTTGCAGGAGGCTGGAGCCAATCCCAGCTGACATTGGACAAGGGCGGAGTACAACTTGGACAAGTCCCCAGGGCTAACATATAGACAAAAAACCATTCACACACACATTCACACATACTGGCTACAGTGACCTAACTGGCAAAGGGAACCCTACAGACACAGGGAGAAAAGGCAAACTCCTCACAGAAAGAATGGCTTTGAACTCAGAGCTGACAGTGTGAACCACTTTTCCAGCGGGCCACCCCCAGCTAATCCAAGGTAGAGCCTGCATGAAGCACATACTTCTTGGAGCGTGTACTATTACAATCAATTGTACAGCAAGGCATATTATTTGCTCAATAGTTGTATAAAAAATATTTTAGCTAAGGTGACACCTTGCACACAGCTAGCGGCGACCTGTCAAAGCACCTACACAATATACTTGTAACAAGTGAGTTCTACATAAATTCACCCCTTGTGAGAAATTAGCTATAGAGAACAAAAGCAGGTACTGTATCTGGCAATTGAGAAAATTGCTTCTCCTGTAGTGTCTGACATTTTAGCATATGGTTCTACTGGTGTTAATTCACTTTTAGAGCATGTCTCAGGTGGCCTCTTATGGAACTGCAGTTGGGTTGACTTCATTTTTATGCTCTGGATTATGCAGCCTCTTTGCAATCATTTGATGCCAGTTACCTATTTAGTAAAGTGCGTAATGTTTGTTATGCAGCAAATGTGCTTTGGTGTTTCTGCATTTGGAGGAGGCTAATTCAAGCAAAGCAGGTAATGTCTTGGGGTCATAAGGTGCCACATGTAATCCAAACCATTTGGCCCCAATTAATGAATCTGATAGTGGAGCTACAAAAAAATTCAAGTGAAACACAGTCTCTCCTTTAACCTATAGTACGTATAAGTGACAGGTTAAAAGCAGTAGGTGAATTAGGAGTTTTTAATTAAAGCACATGCTATGAAGTGATGTACGCAGGAAAATGGTAATTTTGTTTTATTTTGATATGAATTTATTGTTTTAAAAACAATGGCTAAATTCCCAAAATGTTAATTTGCATCTTGGAGAGACTGGCATAATTTCATTTGGCTAAGCTGTCCAAAAGCTGAGAAGTAAGAGTGTCAGGAAGATATCAAGGTCATGATCTTTAACTCTACTGTCAATCTGTTGAACTACCAGTAAGTGTTTGGACTAAATAAAGATGCATATCTCAATGTAGCTTTTTATCCTTTTGCATTTTTTCTTCTTTTCCTATGATTATTTCTTCTTGAAAGCATATTTTATTTGTCACATAATAATACTGAGGATAACGTGGTAAAATTGATGCTCTCTATTTAATTCATCCAGTAGGAGTATTAGGCAGTCAGTGGATGGCCTCTGGGAGCTGTTACAAAAACGTTACACAGAGAGGCCTTGCCCCTGTGAGGAATCAAACCTTGACAGTGCTAGATACTGGCACACCTGTATTAAGTTTACTGTCCCTCAGCCATGAATGTTAACATGCTTTGGTTAGTAGAAATCACCTGCATTATACATTTTGTTGGTGGTTGGCTGCTAAACATTTTTAATGAAAGAAATGATGGTCACTTTCAAAACCTACCTGTTTGCTTTTTCTTTCTCAAACAGACCTGATTTTCTGATAGCAGAACATTTCATACCTTATTTACCCTGGAATAAAAGACGGGAATCTGAAACTGGATATCAGCTTGCTTTATTTTTTCACTCAATACATTTGGAATTTAACTTAACAAGAGTCCATGATGCGTCTGATGGAGCTGAACCTGGTCATGTTGTTTAACCCCATGTCTCTGAGGTTCCTGTACTCTCCTGGCCTGAGATACAGCATCCTGCCTCTGTAGTTGGGCTGCTCAAACATCAGCCAGTGGCCGTCCATCACATTGCAGGACTGGCAGTCAGACATGCGGAAACGGTCCATCATGTTGTCACAGTCGTCCATCAGCTCATGCATCTGGCCTCCGAAGTTCTCCCTCTCGTAGATCCTCATACGGAAGGGTCCCCTGTGCTGTGGATGAGGAAACGCCAAGAAAGTGAATATTCAACCCAACCTTTAGATGTACACACCATAGCTGTAGTTTTTGCACTTGTGCAGGGAGATTGGATTACAAAAATTACTTGTTTTTTCAAGAAAACATCTGTAAAGCTAACATGACAATTAACTTGTGATCTTGAGATAATGGCTCCTAAAAATCTTATAACAACCACGACAGTTTATGATTTTTTTTTTTCCATTTTATGTAACTGAATCATGTTTAAAAAATGCCCTTGGCATAAATGTCACTCATTGATGATATCATTTCATCTTAAAATTATGTTTGAAAATATTATTCACGAATTCTGACTGGAATTACTGTTTCATTAGGATATGAAAAAAGAGAGAAAACATTACAAACTCAAAGTCCATTTACTAGCTCTTCTATTAGCTTTCAGCCATATCTTACAGACTTCCTCAGTGAACGTAACCTGCTCAGGAAATATTACATAATCAAGGTACTTTCGTTACTTGATTACACCTAAGGGTTAGGGCTGAAGAAGGCTTTGAGATATGATTGTATGCTAGCAAGTGGACCTAAAGTTTTGAATTTTTTACTGTTTCACTAAAGTTAGGGATGAACCTCTTAAAATGTTGCCCAGATATTATTAGCAATTCATGCAAGCCTTTCACATTTGCTCAGCCTTTAAATTTGTGCTGTCCAACATTGAGGACGTTGTTCTTTTAGATAAGTCATTTTATGGAATCCTTCTCAATAGACCAAAGATTGCAATACTAAAGGTTTACTCAAAGGTTTGTAATTCTCGTTCGATGGTGCTATTGATAAACTGGTCTTTCAGTATTACCTTAAATTATGAAATGGTAAAGGACTTTCTTTTAAATTCTGCTGTGACTGGGCCTTAATGCCACTAACTGTGAAAAACATGTCCACCTACCATGGGGATCATGCGACTGGACCTGATGCAGTCACTCATGCTCATTCCCATCAGGCGCTGATTGTCTGGATACTCGCCCCTCCTCACCAGCATCTGATGGCCCATGAAGTTTGGCTTCTCATAGACCATGAAGAGGCCGCTCTCCACCCTGCAGGAATTACACCTGCTCAGGTAAGAGGTGAGCTCAGGGCAGTCATTGCTGGTCTCGTAGGAGCGACCCTGGAAGTTGCGGTCCTCATAGAATATGATCTGCAAAGAACAATGTAAACACCAAAAAAAAAATCTTAGAAAAAATTAATCATCAGGTTGTTTGAGTAACATTTTATCTGGGAATTTTAATTTTAAATCTTTTTTCTAATTTCTTAAATCACTGTGTAATATTGCTTGAAAGTTTCACATACCCTCCCCATGGTCATGGTATTTGTGAGCTAATCTCTGGTGTACAGCTTCAACATCGACCCTTTTCCCTTTTTATACATTACACAGCCATAGTATTTCCACATGGCTTGTGCTGAAACCTTTGAGTCATCACTCTATATTGCGGCACAGGGCAGCACTATAGGGTGGCAGACTCACTGTATGTCAGAATCTGCAATAGTTATTGTGAACTGTTTATTGGGTTTCATGCTTGCTTCTAGCAGTTTCAACCATTGAACTTTTATCCCAACTCTTTAAATCTATATGTTGTGAATACAAGATATAAATATGAGGCTTAACTTTGTGTTAACAAGGCATTTGCATACCTCATACAACTCTTATTGGCCTTGTAGCTTTAGAAAAATAAAAAATTAATTGATAATGCATTGTTTGAGTGATGTTTTTCTCTCTGTGACCCGCAATGACCCCCAAACTACATTCAACGTACAATAATAACTACTGACGTGTCCAGTAGAAATTCAATGCAGGCCCACGTGAACCTCGTGATGACTCATGATGTTTCATACAAAGGTGTGCAAGGTGGTCTGTGGCTGATTCTATATAAAAGTGGAGCTGGGTTGGCATCATTTGCAAAAAGCAAAACCGGCAACATGGGAAGGGTACTGCTTATCATATGTTTATGTTATGCTGAAAAATCTGGTTCTGTGAAAGTACTGAAGAATAATTAATAGATCTAAGATACAGTATGATGTAAATTGTTGTGCAGAGGTTCTCAATTGGGTTAAAAATGCATTGTTTCACAGTAACAAAGTGTTTTCTATCCAAATAAATCTTTTCAGTGTCATACACTTCAGTATTTTCATATAATGACCATAAGTGTTCTCTGTGTTTTTCACTGCAGATTATTTTTTATGAGGACAGGAACTTTCAGGGTCGTTCCTATGAGTGCAGCACTGACTGCTCCGACATCCACATGCACCTGAACCGCTGCAACTCTTGCAGGGTGGACAACGGGTGCTTTGTGGTGTATGACCGTCCAAACTTCATGGGTAATCAGGTCTTCTTGAGGAGAGGAGAGTACTCTGATTTTCAGCGTATGGGGAGCATGATGGGCATAATGGGCATGGCTGTTTTGGATAACGTTCGCTCTTGTCGCATGATCCCCATGGTAAGATATTTTGGTAACTGCAGATAATTCTAAGGCCTTGGTTTTGTTCTTTGTTTGATTTAGCTAGCTTTGGTATTCAGTTAATTGAATATGCAATTATCTCTAAAGGATAGTGAGCCCTGCATCCAGAGAAAGAGAGATAATCTAGAAAACTGCTTGGATTGATATCAAGTTTTGTCTTTCTCCAACAGCACAGGGGACAGTTCAGAATGAGGATCTATGAAAGGGAGAACTTCGGGGGCCAGATGCACGAGTTGATGGACGACTGTGAGTCTCTCCAGGATCGTTACTTCATGTCTGACTGCCAGTCCTGCAATGTGATGGATGGCCACTGGCTGATGTTTGAGCAGCCCAACTTCAGAGGCCGAATGATCTATGTGAGGCCAGGAGAATACAGGAACCTCCGAGACATGGGAATGACCAACATGTCAAGAATCAGCTCTATTAGACGCATCATGGATATGTGCTGATTTTATACATTAACCCTAAGGAACTGTAGATCAAAAATAAAAGCAATATTTTGAAGTATCTCTTTTGCTGTCTTGTGGTTGTCTTAATATGGGGAAAACTCACGTGCACTGCAATGTACACAGCAATGGCAAAAAGGGGCACAATTCATTCTACTGGAGGTTAGACATTTATCTAATCTGGGGGACAGATAAGATTTTTGATTTGTGAAAACTGTCAAGGAACGTAGAACAGTGGAGCAGGACTCAAATGCACGACAGAGACCGGTGAAATTCAGAAAGCAGGTTTATAATCAGGCAGAGGTCGGTACATGGGAAAGCAATCAAACCAGGCAGAGCTATCCAAAACGTGAGGCAAGAGGCAAGGTCAATAAACAAATGAGGATCAAACACACAAGGACTATGACTATGACTATGAAAGAAAGGCTGGAACATGAGCAAAGAACTACAACGAACT